>AYEL01088580.1:0-47269 GCA_000484575.1 Olivierus martensii
TTTGCGTAACCCACCTCCCCTACATTGAATGTGTGTGGGACATGTCTAACGCACTCAATGTAGGCAGCACGGTATGTGGATTGGAAACTGTAGCCGATCATGATTTCCGGTTTCCAGCGCCTAGTTGAAAGTGACAAACATTTTGGCCGGAGCTGTACATTCCAATCTATAAACTACATGGTCCATATTTAACATTGATTATGTTGTTCTTCCTAAATAAATTAAACTTTTTACAGTAAATTGTAATTTAGGTTGTAATTGCAATATAAATGTCTAAAGCTTTAAATATATTCTTCACTGCATAAAAATTATTTTTATTATAAGGAACCGAAAAGAAAACTTTACTAATTTTATTAGATGATCTTGAAACATTACCATTATTATTTTTCATTTTATTATCATCATAATTTTTTATAAATATTTGTTCCCATTTTTTTAATAATTTCAATGGATAATCATTTAAATTAAACATTCTGTATATTAATTCTATTTCTTCTTTTTGATTTTTCTTTAAAGTTGTATCTTGTGTAAGATTTTCTGATTTCAGATATAAATAAATTCTTTTTAATATACAAAGGTGTATTTGAATAAAAATTTAGTATTTTAAAATTATTTATTTCTTTCCAATATCTTTTATATTTAAATTCCATATTCTCTCTTATAATTGTTATATCTAAGTAATTTAAACTATTATTACATTCTTCTTCCATCATAAAACTTAAACATTTACTAAATAAATTCGTGTAATTTCTTATATATTCTAAATTCACCAAATTTCCATCAAAAACACATATTATATCATCAACAAATCTAGCAACAAATTTAATGCCTTTACAACCTAACAGATAATGATCTAAATCTATTAATACTATTTCTGCTAACTTAGGGCCTATTACTGAACCCATTATTACACCATCTTTCAACCCATTATTACACCACCATTTTTACACCATCACCATCTATAATATTTTCCATTACTTCAACAAAGTTATTATAAAACAAAACTCTATTGCGCTAATAATCCAACTATTGACATTATATTTTCTTAAAGTATTTAATATTAATTGCAATGGTATACTAGGATACAAATTAACTATATCTAATGAACCTATTCTAAAATATGGCTGTATTTTATTACAGTTTAATTTTTTAATTAAATTATCAGTATTTTTTACAGAACATGGTGAATTAGGAATTTCATTTAATTTTTCTTTTAGAAATATTTCAAAATTATATAAACAAGTATATCTAAAATCTACTATTGGTCTATACGGTAAATTAGCTTTATGAGTCCTTAATCTTAAATTTAACTTTGGCGTTCTCAGGAGAGAACGCCGAAGTTAAGAGCTCTTCGGCTCAGTAATAATTTTTCTTTATTTATTACTATATTATTTTGTTCCCTACTTTTTAACAATTTACTAAACGTATTTTTTATCTTTTCAATTGGATTTTGTTCTAATTTTCTAAACAATCCACTATTTATAACATTTTCTTTTTCCAACTGCAATTTATCTCTATTCATTATTATTAATTGCTTTGTTTTATCAGCTTGAACAATCGCCAAATTTTTCTTTTTTAATGAATTTTTTAGCCAATTCAAAATTACTGATGAATTGATAATTATAATCTATGCTCTTACATTTATTTTTCTCTTTTGTAATTATAAAATCCCTATCATGTATGTGTTTAAGTTTTTTTCTATACATATTCTCTATATCAATAGGCAGAACAACACAATCAATGTTAAATATGGACCATGTAGTTTATAGATTGGAATGTATATTAAATGATAGAAAGAAATATTCGAGGCAAGTAGCAGCTGAACTTAGGGAGGGAAATGTGGCCAATGTCTCTTCGAGAATAGTTAGACGGCACTTAAACAAGTGCCGTCTAACTGTTGTGTGGCAAGAAAGAAGCCATATCTGAAGCAGTGCCATAAAAAAGCATGTTTGGAATTTGCAAAGAACCGGAAACCTATTTTAATAAAGTTTTATGGTCTGATGAGACAAAAATCAACCTCTTCAATAGTGATGGTAGGCAGTTTGTTTGGCGTTTCAAAAATGAAGAGTTCAAGGAAGATTGCTTGGTACCAACTGTGAAGCATGGTAGTGTTAGTGTGCTACTTTGAGGTTGCATGATTACAAACAGTCCTGGAGACGTTGAAATTATTGATGAAATCCTTAATTCTGAAAGATATCAGAATATATTGCAATTGAAAATGATACCTTCTGCCAAGGAGCCAGACAGCAGAAGGAATTATTTTAAAAGGACAACAATCCTAAACATGTTTCACATTCAACAATGCAATTTTTTGATCAAAACAAAATTAAGCTTCTTTCTCCCTGGCCTAGCCAAAGCCCGGACCTTAAAGTCATTGAGCATTGTTGGTGCCAGCTAAAGAAAATGATCAAGGATCGCCACCCCAAGAACATAGCAGAATTAAAAAGGTTTTGTAAAGAGGAATGGGCAAAACTCGACGTAGACTTTTGCAGGAAGCTTGTTGAAGGCTACCGAAAACGATTACAAACTGTAATTTCTGCTAAAGATGGGCATATTAAATATTAATTGTAAGGCATCAATACTTTTGTCCACCTTATGTTTTCAGTTTTTGTTTGTACAGAAATAAATAATTGCTATTTCTGATTGAATGTGCTATCCTTACTATTCTTTGCTCTTTCCAATTTCATAAACAGGGTTTGAAAACGTTACATTAAGTTCGAACACTAATATTACCAAAATAATAATAAAAAATGGTGGGGTATCAATACTTTTGTTCACCACTGTACTATCATACAGCATCTTGATTTCCATGTTCGACTTTTCATGTTTACAATGACACCATTAAGCAAGAACTTTCAAATGATCAGTGTGTATAAGATGCACTAATAAATAAAACAAATGATAAAAATTGGTTAAATTGAAATTAATCCAATTAAAAAATTTATTGAATCTTATTTGTTGAGAGAAGTAATATTTTATATAGTGTTTTTCATAAATAATAACATAAAATCTTATTCACATCATTTAAAACTAAAGAAATAGAATAACAATTTAAAAAAAAAAAATCTATAAATTTTCATTAAATTAGCCTATTAATAGGCTAATTTAATAAAGAGTTAGATATTTTGTGTGGAGAGGAATTTTCCATAAAACCAGAATCACGTTAATAATATCTTTGTTTTTATAATTTATATTAAATTTGAAAGAGTTTGTAAAATATTAAACATAAAAATGTATAATAAGTAAATATTCGCCATTTAATGTGCACAACCTTAATGTATTTTCTTTAACTCCGCCCAAGAAGCCATATAGCTGACTGGCCAGTCCCAAGCCTGGATAAAGGAGGAGGGTTGGCGTCAGGAAGGGCATCCGGCCGTAAAAACACCCTGCCAAGTCTTTATGATGAGTGGTACCCATGATTCAGATAATGCTAGGGCGTTCCCCGGTGTAGGCGACGCGCAGTCCCTTAGGCGCCCGAGGGCTGTGAGAAGTAGGCTAGGGCTATCGCATCAAGAGCGGGTGCGACTAAAGAAGCTAGCTCGAAGACCTCTACTTGTAAGGATTGCATCACTCAACGTAGGCACCATGACAGGAAGAGGAAGGGAAATTGTGGACATGATGGAAAGAAGAAAGATCGATGTCATGTGTGTACAAGAAACAAGATGGAAGGGGGACAAGACAAGAGAACTGGGAGAAGGTTACAAGATTTTCTACAGCAGTGCAAGTAAAGAGGGCAGAAATGGAGTAGGGATCATCACCTCACGAAAGATGAAGGAAAACATCATAGAAGTAAGTCGCCGAAATGACAGGATTATGAGGATGAAGCTGGACATAGGAGAAATAATCCATGTTGTTAGTGCTTATGCGCCACAGGTTGGTACAAGTATGGAGATGAAAGATACTTTTTGGAAAACCATGGATGAAGAACTAAGACAACTGGAAGAAAAAGATAGAGTTATCATCGGAGGGGACCTTAATGGACACATTGGAACCAATAAGAGAGGCATAGAAAGAATCCATGGAGGGCATGGTTTTGGGGACAGGAACCAGGAGGGTGAACAAATCATTGATTTTGCTGTGGCTTTCGACTTTGCCTTGGCCAACTCTTTCTTCAACAAGAAAGAAGAGCACTTGGTCACCTTCAAAAGTGGTGGAAATAGCACACAGATTGACTACTTTCTGTACAGGAGAAAACATCTGAAGGAAGTGAAGAATTGCAAAGTCATCCCCAGTGATCACGTAGCAACACAACACCGTCCAATGCTCATGGATCTCCACCTCTTGAGGCCTGCAGGCAGGGAGAAAGTGAAGACTAGGGTTAAGGTGAGGAAGACCAAGTGGTTCAAACTAAAAGACACAGTTTTGAGGAGCAGATTTAAGGAAACTGCCCTGCAGAGAGTTTCCATGGACTTTGAGGATGTTCAAGAGTGGTGGAATAGAAATGCAGAGGTCATCAGGTGTACTGGCAGGGAAATCTTGGGAGAAACAACAGGAAAATGCTGGGAAAACAAGGAAAGCTGGTGGTGGAACCAGGAAGTGCAGGCAGCAGTACAGGAGAAGAGAAAGGCAAAAAAGAAGTGGGACTCAACACATGCCCCAGCAGACCTAGAAGTCTTTAAGGTCAGGAATAAGCAGGCAAAGAAGAAGGTGGCACAGGCAAAGGCCAAGGCATGTCAAGAATTGTACGATGACCTAGAAACGCCGGAAGGGCAGAAGAAAATATATAGCATTGCCAAACACAGAAGCCAGACAGCAAAAGATATTACACACATCAAGCAGATCAAGAATGTCAATGGAGAAATCCTGAGGAACACTGGGAAGATACAGGATAGATGGAAAGAGTACTTTGAGGAGCTGCTAAACGTCGAGAATGAACGAAAGTACCATGAAGATGGAATACCAAATGAGGGATTGACAAGAGACATCACAAAGAGTGAAGTAAAGGTGGCACTGAAGCAGATGAAAAATGGGAAAGCAGTAGGGCTGGATGGAATCCCAGCTGAAGCCTGGAAGGCCCTTGGAGAAGAAGGGCTGGACCTACTATGGGACCTCTTGGGGAAGATTTACAGAGAGGAGGAGATACCAGACGAATGGAGAGAAAGTATTATTGTCCCAATTTACAAGGGAAAAGGGGACATCCAAATGTGTGGCAACTATAGAGGAATTAAACTAATGTCACATACCATGAAGATCTTGGAGAGAATCCTGGACAAAAGACTGAGAGCTGAAGTTAAGATTGGGGGTCAACAGTTTGGTTTCATGCCAGGAAAATCAACCATTGATGCAATCTTCTGCCTGAGACAAATGATGGAGAAGTTCAGAGAGAAACAGCAAGAACTCCACCTGGTCTTCATCGACATGGAAAAGGCATATGACAGAGTACCAAGACAAGAAGTTTGGAGAAGCCTCAGACTTAGAAATGCACCAGAGAAATATGTCCGGTTAATCCAAGAAATGTATAGGAAAACCACGACAAAAGTACGAACCTGCCTAGGAGAAACGAGCAGCTTTGAAGTGGGTGTGGGTCTCCATCAGGGCTCGGCACTGAGCCCTTATCTGTTCAACACAGTGATAGATGTCCTATCAGAAAAGGTCAGGGAAGAAGCACCTTGGAACATGCTATATGCAGATGATGTAGTTTTATGCGCAAGATCTAGAGCAGAGGTCGAAGAAAAGCTGGAGAATTGGAGGAAAGCTTTAGAAGACAGAGGACTGAAAATCAGCAGAAGCAAGACAGAATATTTGGCCTGCAACATAGGGACCCAGGAAAATGAGGAGCTGAAGCTAATGGAAACAACAGTTAGGAAAACAGACCACTTCAGATACCTTGGTTCGATTGTGGATGAATTGAGCGAGACAGGTAGAGAAGTGAATAACAGAATACAGGCAGGTTGGAAAAATTGGAAAGAAGTCTCTGGAGTCCTATGTGATAAGAAGATCCCTGTGCGTCTAAAGGGCAAAGTATACAGGACAGTGGTGAGACCAGCAATGCTGTATGGAACGGAAGCACTCCCCCTTAAGAAATCCAATTTACAAAGGATGAAGGTGGCAGAAATGAGAATGTTAAGATGGATGTGCGGAGTGACACGAGCAGACAGGATTAGAAATGAACACATCCAAGGGACAGTGAAGGTTACGGATATTGCAAGTAAAATCCAAGAAAGTAGATTAAGATGGTTTGGCCATTTAATGAGAAGAGATGAGGACTACACGGGCAAAAGACTTATGAACATAAAAGTTGAAGGAAGGAGGAAAAGAGGACGACCCAAGAGAAGGTGGCAAGACATCGTGGATGACGATCTGAGATCAAAGGGTCTCAGAAGGGAATGGACAAAGGACAGAACGCAATGGAGAAAGCTCATCAAAAACAGCGACCCCATATAGAAATGGGAAGGAGCTTGATGATGATAGATGATAGATAGATAGAACCTTAATGTATTTTCTTTATAATGTACAATCAACTTCACTATTCATCCTTACTATAATGTACCAATGATCCATATAACATACAGACATCATTTTGAAACTGATGAGATTTGAAATGGACAATGCCTTACAGTAATTTCATTTTTATTGTAATAATTCGTTTTTAATACTGTACATAAAACAACATATAAAATGGTTACTATGTTCATCGATTTTAAGACATAGAACTTTTTAATTTTAAAATTGCGACACGTTTTATAATTGGTGTGAAAACAAATTTTTCATGGTCTAATTTTACGAAACAAGAAATGTAAATGGAATATTCCTGGCCTTACAAGAAATCAAATGGCCTGGAGAGGGCCAATATAAAACAAGAGATTGTCTAATTCTCCATGGAGGAAACAATGCCAACAAAATCGAACTTCATGTTTGTTGGCATTGTTTTCTCTGTGGAAAAGGTGTTATAATTAGCTCCATGGAAGAGATTTTATAATTAGAAAAAATCTTTGGGACTAACTTATTTCAATGCATCTAATGAAAAAATCAGCAAAGTGAATTTCAAAACAAAATCATTCGATGTGACTATCATTAATGCTCCCACATCATCATCTCTTTGTTCTGCACTGTAAAACAAATAGACGATGATGGAAAAGATGAGTTCGATGAATTCTTGATGCAATTGTCGACACAACAAAAAACAATATCATAATTGTCTTTAGTACCTTTAACTCTAAAATAAGAAAAGATGATCATTATAGCCCTAACATTAAAAAACAGCCTACATTCAATAATCAATGATAATGGCCTAAAATTAATAATCTTGCAATAGCTAAAATTCTCTAGTTATTGTAGTACAACTTTTATATAGATATATACAGTGTAACCTTTTTATATCAAATCTCTTTATCTCAAAATCCTCAATGTCGAAAAAAAAATTTTCTGTGCATTTTCGGCATTAAACCAATATAATTTCAATAGTTATCTCGAAGTATTTTTTTCACAACCCTTGTTATCTCGAATTAATTTATAATTTTTGTGCTAGAGAAATTAAAAATACGAATTTTCTCTCGCTTTCGGAGTCTAAACAAAGGATTTAAATTTAACATAAGAACATAAATGTGCTACCAATAACCGGAACAGGAACTTTTTTGTGCATGCTCGGAATACTGAACATGCTATATGGTAGTTTCGTTTTCTAAGTTTCATTTTTAATTGATGATAGGTTTTTGTCAATATGATCATGTTTATTCAGTGATAATTTTCACGGTTGATTTTATAAAATGCAAGAGTTATTTAGACGCTAATTTTCATAGAAAAAAGATATCTTATACAGTATTAAAAATTATGGTGTGTATTATTGACATAAAAATCTTTATTTAATATTAAACTCATAATCAAATTGAACATATTTTAATTAAAAGATTCCGAATAAGTATCCAAGATGTTAGAAGCTATAGAGGTGCAGACTAACTTAGATAATTTTCTGGTTGGAGCTAAACTGAAAATAAAATTAAATTCTGCATTCTTCTCTTCAAACAAAAATAAACCTAGAATTAATATTAACTCATTTCAAAATGAAGTAATCAAAACTACATACACAAAGGAACTAAAATTGTAACTTAACACCATCGAAAAGATAGATGACCCAACTACATTAATAAATGGAATTAAAAAATGCATTAATACAGTAACAGAGAAAATGTTAAGGATTTCAGAACAAAACAGCACAAGAAATGGTTCAATGAAATTTGCAAAGATGCAGTTGAACTAAAATAGAAAGCCAAACAAGTTTATCTTCAAGATCAAAATACAATCGGTTCTCGTTATTTGCGGTAGTTACATTTCGTAAATTCTTCGCGAATAGTGAACCAGTGTGCCTTTGGGAAATAGAGTTAGGTTCTGCGAACCTTTCTTCCCAACATTTTCATACTTGGTTTGCGTGTGTTTTTCTGTTTACAGACACCTTATTTAATATATATTACATTACTTACAAATAATTACAGTGTATACAGTTTATAGCATTATACACAGTATTATAATTACAGTAAACTTTATTTAATTTTTAAAACTAACTATGTGATAAATAAAATCTTATTTTTGATTGATAATTTTTTGATGTTGCAAGATGTTCGATATGACAGGTGACATATTGTCTTTTCTGAACTGTGTTTAAAAACTGCGTCAGCCTTGTCTGCATTGCTTTTTGCCTCAGATCTAAAATTTCAGTGTAAGAAGCAAATGTACAGGAATTTAGGCACCAAGTTTGAGGCTGCATTCAAGCATAGGGTCACATTCTTCTATGGAACCTGCAGAGGATATGAACAAGCTTTTGACCTACCTGAGATCTGTGGAGTGAGGAAGGATAGATAATGAGAAATTTTCCAGCAAACCTATTAAGAGACTACATTTGGTAACAAACAACTTTATTTATTAGAGTTTACATTGGTAAAAGTATTTTCGCTGCTCAACGGGAATCCATGAATTAGCACAAAAGCTCCACGAATATTGATTTTGTGGTTACAAATAAATTTTTGCAAATAGTCAAATACGAAATCTGCGAATAATGAGAATTGACTATATTCAAGATAACTTAGTGAAATTCAGAAAAGTAAGGAATCTAATAAAATTATGGGACATGAAAAAAAGAATATATGAATAACTTAATTGAAAACATGGAAAACAAAAAAATCTTAAAAATAGAAATTTTTATAGAGAGATTGATAACTTAAGGATTTCATTCTCCACCAGTTGCATTCTGTGATGCAGATGAAAAGATAATTGCTTATGCTTATGACCAACTTATTAATAAAAGATAGAATATTCTAAGAACCTATTAAACTGTTCTAATCCAAATTCAACATTTCCAAAACAACTATTGTATTTTGTACCTGTAAATCATTTATTGAGGAACCTACATTAGAAGTTGAAAATAGAATAGTCACTAAAAGATAAAACAGCAGGTTTTGATAGAATCAGCTCAGAATGAATAAAAAATGGAGGTGAGGTTCTTATACGAAAATTTCACTCACTTATAATGATCATTTGAAAAAACGAAAAATTACCAAACGATTTCAAGGAATCTCATAATACTGATTCATAAAAAAAGGAAATAAAAGAATCTATTTAAATTATAGAGGAAGATCTCTTCTCTCAACAAATTATAAAATTCTCTCTCATATCATTCTTACCAGAATTACACCCAATGCAGAAGAATGCCAAGCCGGATTCAGAAAGAACCACTCAACGATCTATCACACATTCACTCTAAGACAGCTCCTAGAAAAACACTAGGAATACAAAAATATATATATATTAATAACCTATTCATTGATTTTTAAAAATCTTATGACAGCATTCATTCAGAGAACATACTACAAGAATTTGGGATACCACAAAACTCATTAATTTAAAATATACTGTAAATCGAGAAAAGTCAAAGTAGAGTTCTTTAAAATGGTATTATATTGATCCGTTCAAAATAACCTGGTCTAAAACATGGACATACAATTTCATTAATTCTCTTTAATCTTGCTCTAGGAAAGATAATACATCGAATCCTAAAAGAAATAAATAATAAGTCGTCATTGACCTTGTGATATGCAGAAGACATTGATATCATTGCAAAAAATCATGATATAAATTCCACACTACTAGCTCTCAGGATCACTTCAGAAAAAATAGGACTAGTCAAACCAAAACAAGATTGAATTTTTGAGTGGGTCACAAATAGACCAATCTTCTACCCCATACATTCAATTTAACAATATGAAATTCAAAACAATAATAAATTTAAATATTTAGATATAATGATATGCAGTGACAATAATAATAGGACTAAAATAGAATCCAGAATTAGTGCAGGTAATAGGTTATTCTTTGCTGTCCAGCACCTATCATCAAAATTCCACTCCCTTAGATCAAAGATTAATATACAGGTAGGCCTCGATTAGTGTGAGTTCGAATAATATGATATTCGATTAGTGTGACTTATAAAAATGATACCGTTTTACACTTACTTGTAAATTGTAAATTTGTTTTTACAAAATTAATTATGTAGATACCTAATATTTTGTAATGTTGATATAATAGATTATCAGGAATCAATCAGTTTAATAAAATACTTATGTATTTAAAGAAAATTGTCTGAATTTATTAATTCGTAACACGAATTATTTTCTAATGTTTCTAATGAAAAAAATAGTTTCTATGGATATTTTGAACTCTTTGCATACAAACAAAACTAAGAAAGTAACATAAGAAAAGTATATTTTTAAAATAATATTGATACACGAATATATTCTTTGTAATACAAGAAAAGTAAATTTTAAAAATAATATTGATACACGAATATATTCTTTGTGTAAGAGTAGTATCACAAAAGTGCCTATACACGTTAGCGAGATTGTTAAGAACATGTGCAGATATTGGCGCAACCATTATTCTTGTCCCATATGATGGAGAGAATATGTTTGTGCAAGAATCAATCTTGCTTGAACATGAGTAGTTATTTTAATTTAAAGTAATTTTTATTAATGATTACATAATGTTATCATTAATTAATAATTACGGTGCCGTAAGGTTAAATTCGCCCTTAGGTACTTTTCCATTTTTATATGGTCCGCTTCATCCTGAAGATTATTTATCCGGCCCGCGGCATAAAATAATTGCCCACCCCTGCTCTACACGTTGAGAAGAATTTGAAGAAACAAGTCATAGTTATGCCAATTGGAAAAACAGGCTTTTTCCAGCAGCAATCAATATTCAAATAACAAGACGAAAGATAAAACTGCAAAAAAGAAATTTCGTCGCAGATAATTATTAATGAAACAGGAAATTCATCGAATACAACAATCGTCGAAAGCTCTAATCTTGTCTCATAAATGAATAATAATCACTGGATATTTGTTTATCAAAACCATAGAAGATCGCACAAACTTATCAGAAATCGCTATGTCTATGTAACGGCATAGCGATTTCTAATATTTCTATAAAGTTTTTTTACACAACACCTTATAACATCTGTATCAAAATTTTAAAAAATAATAGTGTCCATAAAATACGAAATAAATGTATCATCTATACTTTAACATTTAATTAATAAACAACGGAAATTTTATACTGCGCATTATTTACGAAGTTAGTGTTTTAGCGTTGGTTAAAATTTGATCGCATTAATTTCTTTAAACAAAATTGTTTTTAAATTAAAAACTATTTAAAATAACATTTAATAATCCATAAAAATTCAGACAATATCGCAAGAAGAAAAAGAAACACTATAAATCTACCAAACTGTTTAGCACATTAGAATCATAAACAATATAACGATGGTCTTCCGATACAGAATATCAAGTTTTATTTCAGAAGTTGAAATATAAAGCACTTATCTTTTATGTTGATATTTAAAATAAATTTTGTCTTATAATTAGGCTATTGCAATATTTTTATTCTAGATTCACAATGAAATTTGAATAATATTCCGCCTCTACTTCCGTCGATAAAAATAGAAAATTGCATGAATGGATAAATTGATGATTTATTAGAATTGAGTAAATACAGTATTGTATTTATTATTATTAAAATCGAATACAAAATAATAATCATAATCAAGATGTAAAACTTTAATATAAAATTAACTATTGTTCATCAATCTTAAATTGTACGTAAACTTCTACGCGAATTACTGCATCATTAAAATATTTAAATAAATGATGTCATTATTGGGAATTCCGAGTCTTGTTCATAACAGAACAATAAGCAATAAAAAGCTTAATTGTGTTAAATAACATTTAATTAAGAAAATACAGTTTAAGCTTATTTTCACATCGATATGGAAATATTTTTGGTCGAATTAGCATTATGCTTGTCATTCTGTCATGAACAAAGATGGCTGCTTTCATTGTCTGTAATGTTAATGACTTAATTATTAAGATGAATAAACGTGAAATATTCGGCTTAATGTTAAAAGTTAATTAATTAAAATGAAGAAAATAAAACAATATTTTATAAAGCATTTGGAAAATATTTGATTCTTCAATAAATTAGACAGATATACACTGTCAATCTGGTCAGAATCGTCAAGCCTTTTTATAATGTAATACCTATATTCACTTTAGTGATGGGATTCAGCCGGTTCACACAGATTCGGCAGAACCTACAGTTTTTTGACGAATTCGGCAAACCGGTTGTTAAAATGACTTGTAACCATGGTTCTAAGGTGGGTGCCTGGCCAGCTGCCCAACGTGGAAATCACAAGGAAAAAAAACATTCCTTACTTTTTTTTTATATCTTCATTCCGTCCATAAGTGAAAAAATTGGTGGATGAGTGGCCAAGTGGTAACGCGTTGGCGTGTCACACAGGAAGATCCGGGTTCGCGTCTCAGCAATCCTTTTCCTTCACCATTGGGCCCCCCTCCACTGGTGTGGGTGCAGCCCGTGAATGGAAAACTGGCCCTGCCCCCTAGTAATCTCCGATTGGAGAGAGGCGTAAAAGTGAAAAAAATTTGACAGAATTATGCTTGTAATATTTATTCATTTCATAACACTCGTTATACCTTTGATAAAATACATTTTTATTCCTTTGCATTTATTACTTCAATAAACAAACATACAACCTATATCAAATAGTATATATCAGAGGTGGCCAAACTTCATGTCACTACAAGTCACATAGGAGAATCTCATAGGAGAATACTCAAGAGCCGCAGTTTCTTTTTGGATCAATGAGAACAGCATCAGTTTTTCGGGTAATCTTAATAATGATTTCAAAAATTGTTTATTTCTAGATGCATACTACTTTTTACAATAGATAAAAAAATAATATATCTGTATTTTGTTTTCTTAAGTATTTGCTTCATACTCACTATTGACTTTCATGGTGGAGCCACATTGAAGGTACCAAAGAGCCGCAGTTTGGCACTTCAAACAAACACAATGGCTATTAGTCTAATCGACTTACTTCTAAAGGAATGGGATCTTATTTCTACAATGAAATGATGATTAAGGATAAATCACACAGACGATGATGTTCAGATAAAAGTGAAAAAAATTGCAAGTGAGGATGACAATCAAGAAGCAATATCGAAATATCTTAAAAAACAATAAAACTGTTATTTGTTATTTGTACATATTATTTAATACTTTTTCATTAATATTTTAGAATATTCTTTCTTATAGAATAACCTAGTTTTGTGTACTTCTTTTATTATTATTTAACTGTATGAAATAATAAACTAACTTTCGGCATATCGTTTTTTTAATACTTAAAATGGTCATTAGAGTAGCAAACCAGTTGTTAAATTATTTGAATTCTACCACTTGCTTAACATATTTTTGTTTAAAATGCAAATTTTTCAGTTCCAATTATAAAGGAATATACATGTAATACTAATTTATATTTCATATAATATTAATTCATTTAAATATGATTATTTCCATAATAAGTCTTCTATAATTTATTAATTATCAAGAATAAAACAATGATTTTATCACTTATAAAATATTTATATTTTATTATTATAATAAAATATAAATATTAAATTATGACTGTACAGTATAAAATTTTATTTCTTTAATTACAAACAAATAATAAAATATAAAATAAAACTGATTTAATTTCTCATTTAGTGACAACAACATCAATACAATTATCATTTTCCATTTCCAAATCAAATGGTGTATCTGTATTTTTTAGCAAATCTCCATCAAACATAAATTTAAGTTTTTCTAATGGTATATTTCTCTGATTTGCATAATCTTCCATTAAACAAGACATGGGACTTAACTAGAAAAATAAAAATAAATTGATCATTGATTCATTCAATTGAAATTTCATGCTGTCAATTTTCATTATAGGAATTTCATTTTTGTATTTATAAGAATTATTACATATATAGAAATTTTCATAGCATATGCATATCTTGAGAGCTTGTTTGCATGTACTGTACATTAAGTTTCTCTATTGAAATGAAACATTAATAATACTTATGTTAAATTAAAGACAAACAATTTTTTCGATTTTACCAAATCATATATCTAATAATAAACTTGTGTTTGTCCTGCTTCAAGTGCTTGGTGTTATTTATTATATCATTATTTGTATAATAAACTAGACAACTTAATATCAGAACTATATAAAAATATTTTTTTTTAATATATTGTTGTAATTATTGTACTGTATTAGGAGGAGCCAATATTTTCCCTAATTTATCAACTCTTATCAGGGTTGATGAATGAAAATTAATACAGATCTACTCTGCATGCATTTCTCTCATCTAAAGCAAGAAATTGGTTTTAAGAACCAATATATAATAAATTCAATAACAGCAAATTCTATTTTATATCAGAAAAAGCAAAGAATATTACAAGCAATGCTTGAAATAATTTCAAAAATCTAGCAGCCAAAAAAAATTTTGATTGCCAACCCCCTCTCGTCCCCCCAAAAGGGAAAAAACACTTGCCTAAATTCACTAGCAAATACGTTTTTCACAACAGGATTGGGGAAGTATCACGTGGGTATGCGAGTTGTGCTTTTCACAACAACCATGTCGAAAATATCACGTCACATATTAATTCAATTAACTACTTAGCACACATTGCAGCTTTAGAACAAAACTCTCTTTTAATCAGTTTTCGTATAATACAAACGTTTTCGACGTTCTAACGCCATCGTCAGGTATTTTATCTTACAATAAAATAGAATGTTGCTAAAGATTAGAACATCGCTACGGAATTCTGTTTTTTTCGAACAAAACTTTTAAAATTCAAACATCTCTCTTCTAGTACAAATTTAAACTTACAAATATAAATATAATTATAATTTAACTATAGTAGAACACTAATAAATATAATAGAATTATAATATAAACTAAAACATCGTAATTTCTTCTTTTAGAGAGCAGTTACAATACATGGTTCTCCAACTCCTTTATTACATATCGCAATATATTAGCAGCTCATAATAAATAGATATCATAAAATCATTTCATTTTGTTATTAACTATTTAGCTAGATAGTTACTAGAAGAGAGATGTTTGAATTTTAAAAGTTTTGTTCGAAAAAAACAGAATTCCGTAGCGATGTTCTAATCTTTAGCAACATTCTATTTTATTGTAAGATAAAATACCTGACGATGGCGTTAGAACGTCGAAAACGTTTGTATTATACGAAAACTGATTAAAAGAGAGTTTTGTTCTAAAGCTGCAATGTGTGCTAAGTAGTTAATTGAATTAATTAGAAGTTTATGCAGTGAAATAGTAAATAACAACACGTCACATATATATTCAAACATTAATTTCAGGCTGCAAAATAAATACACATCATTTCAATAAACAGTTACTAGACCATTTGCTAAAATATTTCAGAAGTTCACAAAATTCTCCACAATTACACATGATCAGCACGAAACAATGCGAGCGGCAAATGATCTTTTTTCTTCTTCCTCTATCTTTCTAAAAATTCTTGAAATCAATTGAAGCACAAACATAGGAGATTAAAAACTAATTTATTTAGAAAACGTTTTCAGCTATTCGATAATGTTCCGAAAATTACCTGCATTAACAAGTGAATCAACATGCAACTTGCAAATCTTGCTGAGGTACCAACAGTATTAAAAATCCCAGGGGAATTTCGATACCCCTTTATCTTATCCCCTAACTAAAGGCTCCTAAGTTCATTGGTGAGGATCCCATGAAGGGCAAAAGCCCCGTTCTCAAGTTATGGGGCTCCAAAGTCGGTGCTCGAAATCACGTTTCTTTACAATTTTCTGCAAAACTTTTATAGATAGTACTCAAGTTATGGGGCTCGAAATCCCATTTCCTTACGATTTTCTGCAAAACTTTTATAGATAATCGGATATTTTCACATTTCTTTACAATTTTCTGCAAAACTTTTATAGATAATCGGATATTTTACCACGTTTCTTTATGATTTTCTGCAAAACTTTTATAGATAATTGGATATTTTAAACGATTTTAGATGTATCTTATTATTCCAAATTAAATGCAATCAATTTAAATAAGCTATAACTTACCTTTATGAAGTTACGTAATTTTTTTTTGCTTACGACGATATATCCGTTCTGAAGCTTGGTAGAATTGTCAAATATTTAAATTTTTTATTATTTTATATGCAAAACATTTTATTAATTATATTGCATTCGTTCATTTTTCCACACTGAATAATAATAAATCAAATATTTTGATTTATTACTTTACTGATTTATAACTTTGAAGATCATCTTTGTCGATCAGTCGAAAGGGTTAAATATGAACAGTATACTGTATAACCTTCGTTAAACTTCAAGTAAAATGTATATAGAATGCCAAATCATTAAAAGCATTACCAAGTGGATTTTACTTTTCTTAATATGATATTTTGGATTTAAACTATTCAGCTTTATTTTAATCAAATAACAGAATGCAATACTCCACAAGTAAAAGCAGTTTTCTTTCAAACAAATCTCAAGTCCACACAACACGTGTTCATTTTTCACATTTCATTGGTTCACAAGCTTTTCGTCATGAATTATCTTAATTAATGTATTATCTAATTAACATCTAGGACCTCAATTATAAACAACTAACGTACAGGGGATAAACCATTTTACAAATTAATAATGAACAAGCTAAACTTCCCCTGGCGGATAACTTAAAACTTTATCCGCCAGGGGAAGTTTAGCTTGTTCATTATTAACATCTAGGACCTTTTCTTTATCTGCATAGAATAGCTCAATGTTTTCTGATGGTTAAATA
Organism: Olivierus martensii; assembly: GCA_000484575.1. Classification (NCBI taxonomy): domain Eukaryota; kingdom Metazoa; phylum Arthropoda; class Arachnida; order Scorpiones; family Buthidae; genus Olivierus; species Olivierus martensii. The sequence continues at coordinate 17,175 of AYEL01088580.1, forward strand.
ACGTATTTAACTTGTGAAAATTCTTAGTTTTTTAATAATTAATTATTATATACAGTATGAAGTCTTAACAATTCATGACATAAAGCCTGTGAACCAATGAAATGTGAAAAATAAACGCATCTTGTGTGGACTTGAGATTTATTTGAAAGAAAACTGCTTTTACTTGTGGAGTACTGTATTCTGTTATTTGATTTAAAATAAACTGAAATAGTTTAAATCCAGAAACCTTATTAGGAAAGGTAAAATCCACTTGAAAAATGCTTTTAACGATTTGGCATTTATATACATTTTACTTGAAGTTTAACAATGAATATATACTGTTCATAGTTAACCCTTTTGACTGACCGACAAAGATGATCTTCAAAGTTCTATATTTGATTTATTATTATTCAGTGTGTAAAAATGAACGAATGCAATATAATTAATAAGGTGTTTTGCATACAAAATAATAAAAAATTTAAATATTTGAGAATTCTACCAAGCTTCGGAACAGATATATCGTCATAAGCAAAAAAAATTACATAACTTCATAAAGGTAAGTCATAACTTATTTAAATTGATTGCATTTAATTTGGAATGATAAGATATGTCTAAAATCATTTAAAATATCCGATTACCTATAAAAGTTTTGCAGAAAATCGTAAGGAAATTGATTTCGAGCCCCATAACTTGAAAATGGGGCTTTTTTCTCTTATGGGACCTTCACCAATGAACTCAGGAGTCTTTAATTAGGAGGCAAGATAAAGGAGTGTCAAAATTCCGCTGGGATTTTTAATACTGTCATATCGAACTAGTTGAGCTGTATGATTGGTCAATCACCAAAACAGGCAACTTTTATTTTCACCAATTTTTCACTCATCAGCTATTATTACCTAAAACAAATGGTTTAGCCCTCTCAAAGTGGCTCCCTCTTTTGTGAACTAGAGAGACTACAGAATATTTCTCGTCAGAGCCGGACACTAAACAGAAAAATAAATGGTGGGAAATATTAATCAAGCATTTCCAATGTTATCTCATCACACTCGCAAGCTGCAATTTGTTAATCGCCAATGGCGAGCTGGCAACCATTATTCTGAGCCCTGTTTATTAGTTTGGTTTCCATTCTTTGAGATTTGGGACAGCTGTCCCAATTAAGCAGAATCAACTGTATTTATCAAAACTCTCAAGTAGATTGAGTTTCCCAGTTGTTTTTAATATCAGTTCATATACTCAAGTTTCAGAAAATTTTATTTCAAATTAATTTGCTTCCATCTTAAATAATCTCCCATTTTAATATTTCTAATAGAATGGTAAAAGGAAAAGTGCATGGATTGTTGATGGTTGAAAAATTTTATGATATTTTAACATAGTTGTTTATAATTTATCAGATTGAATTATATAAAAATAAATAAATACACAACATAAGAAAATACCTGAAAAAAAGCTTAAAAATTTGATGGATTCATTAAATAATAAATCAGAAAATTAACTTTTAATTAGGGGGCATATAGAACTCCAGGTCATAAGGTGTTATGGAAGTTAAGCAAAGCAATGTTAAAATTTGAAAATTTTACAACAGCTTTAATTGTTAATATTTGTGATTTTAGAGTCAGAAAAAATATTTTTTTAAATAATGCTAAAAGATAGCTTCTACATACTTAGCAATATTTAAATAACAGATTCAGAAAGAACAAGCTTCTTCATTTATATAATGTCATAAATTTTAAAATTTATTTAATAACAAAAAGTTTACTGAAAATAGGAAATATTCTAATTTTTTCTTTTCGCATACCTTATTTATTGAGATTGTTAACTTTTTCCTGCTATCACTAGCTTGAAGTTGCAAAGTGATTTTACTTTTATCATTTACAATATTGCTTTCTGTTGTTTTGACAACATAACAATCTATAAAAATTAAAATACTTTATGTAGTACCTAAACAAGTAAGAACTATATTTCTTAAAATATAACATTACCAATAATATCAGCTGAAGTTAAATTGAATGAGTTAGGAGAATCTTCAGCTTGAATAGCTTCTTCTTTAACAATGAGAAAAATATCTGCAATACATACTTCACATTTCTGTGCTAATTCTGGTAAAACTGTTGCAAACTTTTGTGTCTAACAAATAAAAAAAAAAAAACAGATGTGCTATAATATTGATAAATAATGAAGTTATGCATTTTTTTATGCAAAATTATTTATATATATATATACAGTGGGTAAAAAAAATTTCCTTACGCAGCTATGCACGTAAATAAAAGTTTAATTAGTCATACAAAATCTGTTTTGAAGAAAATGAAAACAACATATCAGGTCAACACAACTGCAAATAATATTTATTAATATTATAAAGAAAAAACATTGAGATAACAAAATAGTAAATTTAAAGAAACAAAATATGCCACTAACGAGGAACAAAAAAATTCCTGTATGTTTTTTTAATGGCTTATGAAAGAGCTTTTTCACGATAATTCAGTTTGATTTAATGGTCGGTAGGCCCTCCTTTGGCATTTATAACTTCTCTCAACCGTTTTTGCATGACTCCCACGAGTTTTGTTGTTGTTTCAGGTGAAATGTTGTTCCAAATGTCCTGAATGGCGCGTTTTAGTTCAGCCTTGTTCTTAATGGCATATTTCTTGAGTTCACGCCCGATTACATCCCATAAATGTTCGATAGGGTTTAAATCGGGAGACTGGGGTGGGGTATGAAGTTGATGTGGAACATGATAGAGGCACCATTCCTGACATACCTTGGCGGTGTGCTTCAGGTCATTGTCCTGCTGGAAAGTAAATGTAGTTCCAAGGGACAATCTTTCTGCACTGGGCAAGATGTTCTGCTTTAGAATGTCAAGGTACATGAACCTATCCATATTTCCTTCTATAAAACATAAATTGCCGACACCAGCAGCGCTCATGCACCCTCACACCATGACTTCGCCGCCACCATGTTTGACAGTTCCACATAAATTCTTGCTTAGCACGTGTTGATTTGGTTTTCTCCATACCATAACTCGGCCGTCTGACCCATGAATATTAAATTTAGATTCGTCACTATAAAGGACGGATTCCCAAAAAGATAAAGGCTTGCTTACATGTTTCTTTGCAAACTCTAGGCATTTTTTCCTGTTTCGGTGGCTTATAAAAGGCTTCTTATGGGCCGCACGTCCATTGTAACCCGCTTTTTTAATGACGTTTCTCACCGTTTGAGGTGTCACTTCAATGTTGTAATCAGTCTTTAAGTTAGCTGTGATTTGAGGTGCACTTATGCGTGGATTATCATGCAAGGTGCATTTCTTTTATACAAGCGGTTTAGCTTCGGAAGTCTTCCGGATCGATCTCTATCCTCAAAAGTTTGAAGCTCACGGTATCTTTCAATAATGTATTGTATTGTAGACTTTGATTTCTAAACAATTTCACTTATTTTTCTCATGAATAATCCATCTTTTCGTAACTGAATCACCACCTCGCGAATAGCTTTAGGAACTTCCATTCTCAGACGATCAGCAACAGGCTAGAATCCAACAACTATTCCTATCATGTCTTCGCAACGCTTATGTAGGCTCTCGTATCAAAAATTGACTGCGGGAGGGTTTTAGAGGATTAATTTACATACTGCATACGGAAACAAATTTTGCATGCCGCTTCGCAACATCTCCTAAATATTTCAATTAAAACACTTGCCGCGTTTAATAAACACAGGCATTTATTCTAAAAATTTTTTAACGACTCTAATTATGCTATTTTGCACTACATTCTGCAGATATGAAGCACAAATTCGATATTATATTGCTTTACTAGTACCTTTGGTTTCCGTATGGAAAATTTTTTTACCCACTGTATATATTAGCAAAATATTTTTATGTTCATTTAGATTTAATATTATAAACAAGATTTAATTATAAGAATAGAATTTTATTTATGATAAAAGAAGATATAATTCCTTTGTTGGCATCTCCACCTTGTCGTGGTGAGGGAGCTTGCGTGTTCCAAGGATCCTGAGAGCTATGCCAGTAGTAGCTTTGGTACTGGTAGGGCAGATTAAGTATATACAGATGGTCAATTTCGAAAAAATCACGTGATCGAAAGCCTACAGCGCCGACATTGTCATAGCAGAAAACTAAAGTTTCAATTTTGAATCATATGATAAATTGCCGTAACGTGATTGGAGCCGCAATGAAGCTGACATCACCACATTACACATTTAAATTTAGTTTCGAATTCTTATAACATTTAGAAGCAGTTTTAGAACTCGTTTTTAAAAGAATCAGAGATCAGTATTGTATTTGACAAGATAAAACACCATTATTTTGTTTTCAGAAGAACTAAGAAAAGTAAGTTATCTTAATTTTATTAATTTATATTTAAAATGTTCATTATAGTAATTCAAATAGACCAAAATGCAGTTTAAGTTATCGTTGTCTGGGCGCCATGTTAAAAATTGCTTTTAAAATTTCACAGATGCAAGAAATGGTTCAAGAATAGAAATATTTTGAGAATGAGAAGTACCTGATTTTATTGTATAATATTTCCATGTCTAAACTTGGGAAACTTTGTAAAAATGTTTTTAATACTTTTAAAATTTAGGTAATTTGATTATTCATATTTGATTAACCATTGTATGTTGTTAATAATAGAATACTGTATATATAAATGTGTTGCTTTTTAAATAAAGTGCATATTGTATTATATAACTATTTATTGTTTGTAATTATTTAATGTAATAGAAGTTGATATATTTTTAAAAAATTTTTAAATACTTTTATAAATAAAATAAGTATATAATATAAATACTGTATATAAAATAAATAAAAGTGTGGATTTTTCAAACATCAAATGTGATGATGATAAAATTATATATGAAATAAAAATTAAATTTCATTTCTTTGAAATATATTTTACCAAAGGAACGGCCGCGATTTTGTGCGAAATGACGTCATGATAAAGTGAGCCATGTGGTACGTCATATCATGTGATTACTTGCTCATGCGTAATCGCATATGATGCAAAAGTCACATGATTAATAGTTTCTTGCTATGACATCGGCGGCGCTGTGGTGCTTGCATCTGATTGGTTGATCGTTCACCAATTTTTAACATAGAAAGTATAGGGAGTTAACCATCTGTGTATATCTAATCTGTGTGGTAGGGTCTCCCATGCTGGGCAGATCGAAGATAAGGGACCAGACTAAGAGAGTGCCCTACCCAAACTAAGGTGTAAGGCATTGTGCTGAGAGTTGAGTGGCCTGGGGTAGCAAAAGATGCAGTGTCACTAATGATCCCTTCAGGGCACCTGGCGAAAATCTGTCGTAGTTAGCCTTCTGCCCATATTGGAGGATAACTGGGTGGCGATTTACTGTGTTTCCTCCAGTTTGTCTTTTTGAATGGAAAAAGATTAAAAAATTTTTAAAACTTTGTCTGGGGAGGCTGCTTCTCCATCCCATTGCAGGGAGGGTGGTCCTGGTATCTCATCTGAGGGTGCCGGGATCACCGGTGTGCCCCAGGGTGGTGGGATGGTGGAGCAGGCTCCCGGAGTCACTATTGCCTCCGGGAGTAAACCTAGTCCGCAACGGACGCGTTTGTCTGGAGAGGCTAGGCAAAAGCGGAGGAGGGCTAAGATGGGAGCTGCTGGCGCTGGTGGCTCTCAGCTACCGCATGGAACTTCCCAATTAGCCTCTTTGTCTCATTCTTCTGCTGGTACCCCTGGTGCTGGCAAGAGAACCAGATCTGTGTTGTCTACCCCCTCTTCTGAGGAGGTTAGGCCTACTAAGTGGTCCCAGAGCTTTCAGCCCAAATCTTATACAGAAGCTGTGACTTTTCTTTGGTTAGCCATCATTAAGGAGGGTTATCCGGATTCCAAGATGGTGGCTGCTGAGGTGGATCTCATTTTGGATAAGATCCTGCGTGGCGTGGATGGAATCCCTTCTGGGGAGACTTGCCACCGCTTAAGGGTTATACCCTAGACAACGGTGCACTGATTTATACTTGTATAAATGAGTTCACCTGTCAGTGGCTTACCCGACTTTTGGATGTGTGTATTCTTGGGCAGGGGATTTGTTTAAGGGTTACTCCTGCGATGAACCTTCCCAAGCCTGTGAAGATGACTTATTGTACTGCGGACACACGTACGCAGGATGTGCGCCAGCTTTTCGCGTGACTCCGAGTATTCAACCCGGGTTTGAAGACTGAAAACTGGAAAGTCTTGGGTCTTAGTAGGGAAGTTAAAGGACAGCATTTAATTCTGATGGTAGATCTTGCTTCAGCAAAGGCCATCAAGGCAGGCAATTTTAAGGCTTTTTCTGGGATTGATCAACGGACCTTTAAGGTACTTTCGGATCCTAATTCCAAGTCTGGGAGACCAATAGCTTCGGTGATTGCTCCTAAAAAATGGCATGAACTGATCAGGCTCGCTGATAAAGATCAGGCTTCTGGGAGTACCACTGGTCCTTCTGACGTCCAGTCAACGGAGGAGGGCATGGATCTCTGCCCACCTTAGGTATCTGTAATGTCATGGGCCTGAGGTTGATTCAGATCAACCTTCAGCACTCCCGAGCCGCTTCCGCCCTTTTAGGTCGGTGCTTGTGGGGGGCTGCTATAACCTTGAATATTGCTCTTATTCAAGAGCCATGGCACTATAAGGGCCAAATATGGGGGCTTCACTGTGAGGAAGGTAAGTTGTTTTCTTTTACTTCTTGTACTTCTAATAGTGGTCCTCGGACTTGTGTTTTCACTAGGAATAACATACATGTTTCACCCGTCTGGGATTACTGTTCTAGGGATCTTACTACTGTTCGGGTGAAACTAGATGAGGGGGGTACTAGTAAGGAATGTATTGTTTCCTCTGCTTATTTCCCTTAGGATAAAAATGAACTTCCACCAATGCCTGAGTTTGGATCTTTGGTGGAATTTTGTCAAAAGAATCATTTTGATTTATTGGTTTGTCGATGCTAACTCTCATCATGTTGTTTGGGGTAACAACGACATCAACCGTAGGGGGGAGCACCTATTGGAGTTTCTGATGGGAGAGCACCTTTTGGAGTTTCTGATGGGTACTAACCTTTTTATTCTGAATAGGGGTAATGAAGAGATTACCCCTATTCAGAATAATGATAAGAATTGGAAAAAAGGATCAGAGATGAGGAGATTACTGACATAGATGAACATTGGATTAACATAAGAGACGCAATAATAGAAGCAGCCACCAACATACTGGGGAACAGATTACAGCAGAAGGGGAAAGAATGGTATGACGATGAATGCAAACAAAAGATAATGGAAAGGCAGAGTTATTGGATGAGGTGGCAACAGAATTCAACAACAGAGAATTATCAAACATATAAACAGTGTTGTAAAGAAACAAAATCACTGTTAAGAAGGAAAAAACGAAAATATATACAGTATTTGTTTGAGGAAATGAAAGCAAACAATAAGACTAATAATATAACGGAACTATTTAAGGATGTTGAAAGATGGAGGAAAGGATATCAACCAAGACACTCCATAATTAATGACAAAGAGCAAAACTTAATTACTGACCAAAAGAAAGTTTTAGAGAGATGGAAAGAATATTTCAAAGAACTCCTAAATGCTCAACAGGAAGAGGACAATATTCACATAAAAAGCACACAATCTGAGATAAATAAGATACAGATCCCTGAACCTACAATAGAAGAAGTACATAATAGTATAAAAAAGTTAAAAAACAATAAAGCACCAGGAAATGACCTCATAACAGCTGAATTGATCAAAAATGAAACCAAAACTCTGATAACAGAAATTCACAGACTAATTGTCAATGTTTGGAATAAAGAAATATTACCATCCCAATGGAAAGAATCATTAATTTGCCCAATCCTAAAAAAAGAGAACAAACTAGACTGTAATAAGTACAAAGGTATCTCCCTACTTAGGGGTCTGGAAAATTCGCCCCCTGCATTTCGCCTCCGACAACGTTTCACCCCCAGTACATTTTGCCCCTCTGTAGATAAAGAATAGGCTACAAAATTGAAAATAATACACCAAACTTTTAATGATTCTAATTTATTTTATTTTAATATAATAAATGCACATTATTATCGTTTAAAGCTCGTATTTATATGCAATACTTCTAAGGCAATCAATCAGAATATGATTTTGAAAAAGTTCGACTATTCTTAGCCGAATTAGTTCATTCTGCATTTTAAGTTAGGAGATAAACTAAAAACCGAACTCTAAGAACGCACAAAATCCAACAACTGAAAGAACCAACCCCAATGAAAAGTAACTCCTCGCGATATTCAATTGGCATCGCGAGTTTCGTACTTTGTTTTTTAATCTTGTTTACATATTTATCTATGTTTTCGTTATTTTATCCTTAACCAATTATGAGTTGGCTTTATATTTTTGGGACGCACCTTATCTCTTCATGCTGACCGGAAGCTATTGCAGTTCTCAACGGCCTTTTGAATCCTTTCTACACTGAATTTTCGTATATCCTGTCTGATTTTCTTTCGTACTACTTTGCACATTTCTCTATACTCTATTTGGTCAGTAGTTGAAATTGATCTTCATCTTCCTTCTCTTTTCGATCACCTGTTGTGTTTTGTCAGATATTTTCTTAAATGGATCTTTATTGAATTTCTGAGATCTCCTCTACACTGTCTCTGATGATTGTTACTGTCCCATTGATGTCTTTTGTAATTCACTTCCTCTTCTGCGAACACTTGGAATCTATTGTGCAACTTTAGTCTTATTCTTCTTTCTTAGTCTTAAGCTATCCCATATCGATTTTTTGTTCTCCGTGTTATATTACCGTTCTTCTTTCACGTTAAATATCCAGCTTGATATTGACACGGTCTAGTCGGTGATCGCTACTGTTAGATGCGATGATCGGCAGTCCGTGTCAATGCAGTTGAATGATTAAGTACGTCCTCCGTGTTATATTACCGTTCTTCTTTCACGTTAATATCCAGCTTGATATTGACACGGTCTAGTCGGTGATAGCTACTGTTAGATGCGATGATCGGCAGTCCGTGTCAATGCAGTTGAATGATTAAGTACGGAAACATCTTTAATTATATAATTATTGTTGGTCGGGATGAATTCAATCTTGTTCTTGGTTTATACATTTTTGTTGCTCTTTCTTGTTAAATAAAGTATTCATTATTTCCAGATTGGCGCGAGTCTCAAATTCATCTAATTTTGTTCCTCTCATTTCGTATACAAATTCCATGCTTTCCCGTACATTCTTTGTCCTATTGTCTTCTTCCAACTTTTTGCATTGAATTCGCCTATGATGATTGTGAAGTTTACTGGATTGATGTTCATTTTCTCGATTATGTCTTCTTATAGGGTTCTATCTTTTCATGATCGTTGCTGATTGTCGGAACAGGGGTCTGGAAAATTCGCCCCCTGCATTTCGCTTCCGACAATTCGCCCCCAGGACATTTCGCCCCCTGCACATCGCCTCCTGTAGATAATGAATAGGCTACAAAATTGCAAATAATACACACCCCCCTGTAGATAATGAATAGGCTACAAAATTGCAAATAATACACCAAAGCTCTTTTAATGTTTCTAATTTATTTTTGTTTAATATAATAAATGGACATTATTATTGTTTAAAGCTCGAATTTAGATGCAATAACTCTAAGGCAATCAGTCAGAATATGATTTTGAAAAAGTTCGACTATTCTTTTGATATGCATTACATAGTTCATTCTGCATTTTAAGTTAGGAGATAAACTAAAAACCGAACTAATACAGACGTCAATTCGTTATTCGTAACGAATCGACGATTTTAGGTTGTCCATATAATACGAGCTAGACCAGTCCTTTGAGTAGGCCGCTTGCAAACTCGATATTTTCAAAAAATTATCACTTATAAATTAGATTAAATTTAACCTAATGGTTCTAACGAATCTGCAAATGCAGAGTCCGGCCTGAGCTCAGGTCTTTTACTCTTTCCTAAAATAAATATATCAAATTAGGCCAATTTATCAATAATTAATGTATAACCGACAAAAAAAAAAAAACGGAAAGCGTTAGACTGAAATAGCGAAAACCGATATTAGAAACTTATAAAATTGAATAAATTTTCAAAAAAGTTTAAAGAAAAAACGGAAAGCGTTACACTGAAATAGCGAAAACCGATATCAGAAACTTATAAAATTGAATAAATTTTCAAAAAAGTTTAAATAATAAAATACTTGAAGTTCGAGATAACTTTGGCGAACTTGTTTCGAATGGGTTTCTGATAACTATCTACGTTATTTTGGATTAGTAAATTATAGAAAAAAATAATAACGCAAATATACCGCGTTATAAAAAGCGCAAAATTTATTTTTATCGAATTAACTTTGTTACGCGCTTATATACAGTATATTAATTCATCTATAAAATCGATGGGAGACAGATTATATAATAAACAATATCGATTGCATACGTCATAGATTAATGTTTAATTTTTACAAAAATCTTACATACGTCATAGATTCATGTTTAATTTTTACAAAAATCATAATATTCAACACATGAAGGAACTATTAACTGAATGTACGGTACTTTTTGTGGAGTGTCGGACTTCATAAAAAAAACGTAAAATTAGCGATAAATTGCTCCAAATTCTTAACTTTTTACCATTTAACTTATATCGATTACATATGTCGTAGATTAATGTTTAATTTTTACAAAAATCATAATATTCAACACATTAAAGAACTACAATAATGTTTAATTTTTACAAAAATTATAATATTCAACACATGAAAGAACTACTAACTGAATGTACGGTACTTTTTGTGGTGTCAGACTTTATAAAAAACGTAAACTTAACGATAAATTCCTCCAAATTCTTAACTTTTTACCATTTAACTACATTATAATTTACTTTTTGCCTCGCACACTCGTATTTATTCATTTTAAACAGTTTTAAAGATATCGTCCCATACACATTACAACTCTTTCCTATAATAAATATATCAAATTAGGCCAATTTATCAATAATTAATGTGTAACCGACCAAAAAAAAAAACGGAAAGCGTTACACTTAAATAGCGAAAACAAATATTAGAAATTTTTATAAAATTGAATAAATTCTCAAAGTTTAAATAATAAAATATAAATTTATTTGACTGAACTACTTACATATTGTACTGAGTGTTTTATCGATAATTTTTTTTTAAATATTATCTAATTTTCTTCATCCATACCTTATTTTAATCATAAGACTCGCCACTATCAAAAAATGTCAAACATTTCGTTGGATGGCTAAGATTTCGTATAGAAAATCGTTATTTCTCCGATTTCATATAATGAACGAAAAGTTATGAAAGAAATAATTCGGAAAAATTTTCATAATTTATGTTTATCGAATTAACTTTGTTACGCATCTTATATACAGTATATTAATTCATCTATAAATCGATGGCGGACAGATTATATTAATTTATTTTATCGAATTAACTTTGTTACGGGTCTTATATATAGTTTATTAATTCATCTATAAATCGATGGCGGACAGATTATATAATGAACCAGACGTATACATACGTCATAGATTAATGTTTAATTTTTACAAAAATCATAATATTTCAACACATTAATGTAAAATTAGCGATAAATTGCACCAAATTCTTAACTTTTTACCATTTAACTACATTATAATTTACTTTTTTGCGTCGCACACAGTGAATGTACAGTACTTTTTGTGCAGTGTCAGACTTTATAAAAAACGTAAAATTAGCGATAAATTGCTCCAAAATTTGTAGCTTTTTGCCATTTAACTACATTATAATTTACTTTTTGCTTCGCACACTCTCATTTATTCATTTTAAACAGTTTTAAAGATATCGTCCCATACACATTACAACTCTTTCCTATAATAAATAAAAAAAAAAAAAACCGGAAAGCGCTACACTTAAATAGCGAAAACCAATATTAGAAATTTTTATAAAATTAAATATAGCAATAAATTCTTCCAAATTCTTAACTTTTTATCATTTAACTACATTATAATTAACTTTTTGCTTCGTACACTCATATTTATTCATTTTAAACAGTTTTAAAGATATCGTCCTATACACATTACAACTCTTTCTTATCAAAAAAACCGGAAAGCGTTAACTTAAATAACAAAAACTGATATTAGAAACTTATAAAATTGAATAAATTATCAAAGTTTAAGGGAGAGTTACACTTAAATAGCGAAAACCAATATTAGAAATTTTTATAAAATTGAAATAAATTCTCGAAGTAGTTTAAATAATAAAATATAAATTTATTTGACTGAACTACTTACATATATACTAAGTGTTTTATCGATAATTTTTTTTTAAAATATTATCTAATTTTCTTCATTTTTACAAAAATGATAATATTCAACATATTAAAGAACTACTAACTGAATGTACGGTACTTTTTGTGGAGTGTCAGAATTTATAAAAAACATAAAATTAGCGATAAATTGTTCCAAATTCTTAACTTTTTACCATTTAATACATTATAATTAACTTTTGCACACTCGTATTTATTCATTTTAAACAGTTTTAAAGATATCGTCTGCCTCGCACACTCGTATTTATTCATTTTAAACAGTTTTAAAGAATATCATCCCATTACACATTACACTCTTTCCTATAGTAAATATATCAAATTACGCCAATTTATCAATAATTAATGTGTAACCGACCAAAAAAAAAACGGAAGCTACACTTAAATAGCGAAAACCAATATTAGAATAAATATATCAAATTAGGACAATTTATCAATAATTAATGTGCAACCGACCAAAAAAACGGAAAGCGTTACACTTAAATAGCGAAAACTAATATTAGAAATTTTTATAAAATTGAATAAATTCTCAAAGTTTAAATAATAAAATATAAATTTATTTGACTGAATTACTCACACACTGTACTGAGTGTTTTATTGGAAATTTCTTTTAAATATTATCTAATTTTCTTCATTCGTACCTTATTTTATTCATGACTTGCCAAATGTGTAACCGACCAAAAAATAAATAAATAAATAAAACGGAAAGCGTTACACTTAAATAGCGAAAACCAATATTAGAAATTTTTATAAAATTGACGTGTAACCGACCAAAAAAAAAAAAACCCAGAAAGCGTTACACTTAAATAGCGAAAACCAATATTAGAAACTTATAAAATTGAATAAAAACATAAATCTAAATTTTGTATTGTCGCGTTTCTATGATTGTCAGGGTTTACCTGACGGGAACTGTTAATTGTTCCCAATTGTCGGGTATTTTTTTTCGCATTTGGCACTGTCACGTTCATGTGTATTGTCGGAGTTTTCGCTATGTATTACAAATATTAACTTTATCTGTCGGGTCCTTCCAAGTGAAGACTTTGTTGAACATCTATTATTGATTTGTATTTTTTAATGTTAAAATTGTACTGAACGCGAATAACATTACTTTCCACTAGTGACCCGCCACACTTTCTTCTGGTAGGAACCTTTCAACATTTTCTTAACTTTCCTATATCCTAATAACTTCATCCTTCTCTAGGCTAAACCACAGAGTACAGCCCACTACCCTCTTTATTAAATAAATAAATATAAGATAACGTCGCAAAGGAAAGAACTCGGACTTTTCCGACTTTTCGGTCGGCTGGGGCCGGCGGATTGGCCCGACACCGCCAGACCTCTCTATAGAAAGTCAAAGGATCTTCCACCTGACCAGCCGACCGGATTAGCCCGGACTCTCCTGGTCGAAGTGGACCCGGAGAGGGAGGATTCTGTCCCCGCCGTGCTTGCCTATGATTAAAACCGAGTTACATGTGGAGGAAGGATCCGTGTAGTACCTTCACTATGGAGTGGTGCCTATAGCCTTTTATCAGGCAATATCTTAAGAGCCGCAGTGATACTGTCATTTCCAGATGCTCCGCTAATTCTGGTGTCCCGCCCGCAACCATCGACCTCGGCCTCGGTAAAGGAGACGCCAGTATTTGCAACATTATTATTTCTCAGCCAATTCTGAAAAACAGCGGATCTTCCGTCGAAAAGAAGAAATCGAAAGATTAGACAGAGTCGCGAGAAGACAACTGCCAGCCATATGCCAGCGGCAGAGGCCAAGCTCCGAAGAGAACGCCCCCTACTAGCTCCCAGACGATAGAGTAAGTTCCAAGGATCACCCGCCATATTCCTTTCCACGAAAACTTCCACTGTGGGAAAGCCAGCCGCAGAAATTAAACTACGCTCAGTTACTTAGGCTGGGACATCCAAACCAACAAATGACTTTAGAACTGACTTTTCTTCCGGTTTGGTTGACGTTCGGTCACACGCGAGCCATTTCAAACTATTTAGTACTCCATTTGAGGTGGAAGTGGAAGCCGCATCAGAAAATTTTCAATGGAATTTATCCTGCCACCACGCAACCATGTATCAAAATCCAAATTTCGTGCGCGGGGTGTATCTCTAACCAGTGTCGGATTAAGTTAGTGCGGAGGATATTCTCAAAATATGGCTTATATGTATAAATAAAATAAGTAACGTTTATAATTAAATACTCGTTTTTAATTAATGTTTGACCGCTATGGACGCATATACGCGTTAGCGATTGTCTCTGTTCAAAAATACAAGAATCGACGTTATCGATGAGTTCCAGATAGTTAAACATTACATTTAATTCGCTTATATTTATTATTATATTTTTAGTACATTTTTTATTTATTAATGACAATAAATGAAAAACATACTCGTATCCGAAGCGCTTTCATTTGACAGAATTCTTCTCTCAACAAATGACAAACGTGATTGCAGTAATATTACAAAATAATATAATAATAATATATACAGTATGTCATAATGGAGAGATTTTCGTCTTTTCATTTTGGACAAATGAAATCAACGTATGAAAATACACAAAAAATGTTAAATTAATACTTATTTATGAAAAATAAAAGAAATTTTAAAAATGTCAATAATTTTGTCAAACGGTGCAAAATATAATTGATTTGTTGTCTCTCAAAACAAAAAAACTATTTATCTGATGAATTATATTATATTTTCAGCAGATCTTTGGAATATTTTTAAAGTGACACGAACATTTTAAAATTGTCTGCATATTTATCCAGGAAAAACAAGATCTACGAATTTTTTTGAATGATTTTCCTTAAAATGATTATAAACTAATCGTGGCGATTGGGGCTATAGCTTCATCAATTACCAGTAATAACAATAGAACCTCGGATAACATTCCTGGTAAGAACAAAATTAATGATTCACTCGTTGGATATACTATCGGTTCTAGAGATTTTAGCATCCCGAACGAAAATTTTTTTTGTCGCGCCCTTCGAGTCGTCAGTTTTGATGGCCCAGTCCGCTCACCATTTAAATTATGTGTAAAAAATAATTGTCTTTTACTACAATAATAATAACCCCTCCTGAATCCTGCTATGCTGCCTCAAAGTGGCGGAGGGGTGTACGTGGGCGGAATGGGCGATGCACGTCAGAAATTATATTTCTAGTAGGGTCACCCAGGGCAAGAAGGCTATTCCATTATGCTCAACCAAATGCTAGCAGGTGTCCCCACTTTGGTGGTGTTTTGTTCTCATGCAATGGCACAAAGCAGAAAACGAAAGCATACCGGCTCGGACGTCTCCCGGGTTAACAAGGACCGCATCTGTGAGTTAGGCAGAGGCTCACATTCGGAAAGTCTACTACAGTCTCCCTTGGCCACTGGTGGCGAAAGCAGCAAAAAAGTCTGGCTACTGCAATACATATACCCAGAGTAGGGAATGGGTCACCACATCAGAGCCCATAACCAAATGCTAGCGGGTGTCCCCACTTTGGTGGTGTTTTGTTTGTATGCAAATGGCACAAAGCAGAAAACAAAAGCATAACGGCTCGGACGTGTCCCGGGTTAACAAGGTCCCCGTCTGTGAGTTAGGCAGACGCTCACATTCGGAAAGTCTACTACAGTCTCCCTTGGCCACTGGTGGCGAAGAAAGTTTACTACAGTCTCCCTTGGCCACTGGTGGTGAAAGCAGCACCAACCCAAGCCTGGCTACTGCAATACATATACCCAGAGTAGGGAACGGGTCACAACATCACAGCCCAACCAGTGAACGTGTTTCCCAGGTAACACAGCCAGAGACCACAAGGCTGGAAAACCACGCCAACGCATGAATCAATTACTATTTATTAAAAGTATTTTCAAGTATTTATCCATTATTAATAAAATACAGAATGGCAGAAATATTCAGCTCATACAAAGAATCAATCTCAAAAAGTCCTGATAATCAATAGTAGTACAACAAAATCTTTAATGCCAAACCATATAAATAAACTACTTCCATATGAACTGCAATTCACAAATAAATTTGAAAAATTTAATCATTGGAATAATAAACATATCATATATTGATAAAAAGAAAAATGCAATCATTAAATATGATTATACAACTGTAAATCAAAGTATGATCAAACAATATATTTAAGCAAGATTAATACACAATAAAATAATCGTATTTGGATGATTTTAAATTAATATATATAACAAGCTAGATGTTATAACATGTATTAAATTGATGTCAATGTTAAGTTTTTTTTAGATACTTAAAAATATTCAAATGGTAAGCAAAACTATTTGCATATTTTGCTAATTATATCATTCCAGAGACTGTCTTTATAAATAATTTATTAAATCTTTATTCATATTTTACTCTAAAATGATTGCCCAATCCATAAGATAACAATATATCTTAAAAGCACTATATCATTAACAACAGTGGATGCATTCCCTGATAATATAAATGCAGGTAGTCCTAGACTTATGATCAACTCATATTTATGATAGTGAGGTCATTGATAAATTTTGCTATTGGTTAATGCAATTGACCTAGGTTCGATTCTATGACTCAATGATCTGATATATGGAAAGTATTCCTTTTTGTGTCTGATTCTTGTATTTTTGTGTTCTTTATGTTTATTAAGATAATTTATAGTATCCTAATAAACATTAGTAGTGAAAAAATCCATAAATTTTGGGTATTTCCAACTTTAACAGCAGGGTTCAAAATCTTTGAAACTGAACTATCAATTAAGTCAAGGCTATTTGTATTACTTAAGCCTCTTAAATATATATTAGTAATTTCCATATAAAACTTTTGTGAATCATCAATAGTATTTAAAAACAATTATAATGAAGGTTTAAAACTAATTATAACAGAATTCTTCCATCAAAAACATTCATACAAGCTTGATACAAGAAATTTAAGAGGACTAAGTGTACAGTATAAGAAAGGAGCAGGTGGCCTTGAACATCTGAAGAAAAAGTCAAGTGCATTTGAGAGACTTTTGTTTGCAGTCCATGCAAATTGACAAAAATTGCATCATGAGAGTTACAGATTCCTTTTATGACAGTGCATGATGTCTTATGTTCCATCCTTACAAGTTGCAAATCTTGCAACAGATTATGCTAGAAGATAAGGTCATGCATAAGGAATTTGCAATGGTTATGCTTGATAGAGTCAACCAGGACAATAATTTTCTGGCAAGAATAATTTTTCTGATGAAACAATGTTTTATGTTTCAGGGATAACCATCCCTGAACCTATTCACTGTTGTTGCCGTGACTGGAAGCAAGTGTTACTGGTGGCATTAGGCAGCTGACGTGATTTTCCATGAATGGTCTGGAATAGTCAATCACAATTTTTAACAATTATTTTGCACTAATCTAAATGCTTGACATGAAATTTGGCTTCAAAATATTAAATTTCTCAAAGTTATATAAGCAAAATTTTGAAAGAATCTAATATAGAGTACTATAAATGTCAAGATGTATCTAAATTCACATCTGAACAAAAGGAGCACCAAATGAAATGGTTAAAAATATTGGCTAACAAACAATTTCCTTTGAATGGGCACTTTCATGTCATCATGGAATTTTGGGTACTATGCCTCAAAGAACAAATGTCAATGAAAATATTCGATTCAGTATGTCTACAAAGTTTGAAAAAAATTCATGTTCTGGATTGCAATACCACTGAAAGAAGCAAACTAATCTATATTTTACCTGGCAAATGTGCTCTGAGAATGCTACTATTTATATTGAAAATTATATCAGAAAATGATTTAGCACTATATATTCGAATTATCAACATTCAAGATACATATTTTAACCTGATGCAGTTTCATGATATTATGATTGCAAAACAAACAATGTGATGGATGAGTTAGGAGTAAATTATTTTGAAAAAGTGAGAATCTGCTAAATGTGCTTCAATTCAGGCCTGCTGAACATTTCTGGGCACATCTCAAATGCAATGTTAAGAAAATAGTTGGTCTGCAAACTTTAATCCACTTGAAAAGAAGAATAAATAGCAGAATATAATGAATCCTACTTCAAAAGGTTTTATTCCAATTTTAAGAATAAAATTTTTAATGTGGCTGAACATAGTCCGTTAACAATTAAGTAACATTTTACAATGAAAATTAATGAAATTTTCATTCTGATCTTTTGTAAATTAAAAATCAAACTTTTGTATGGATTTTTAGTGTTCACTTTTTTACCAAAGTATGGAAATATTACAGGAATCCTTTAGAGACCTTATCAATGAAAAAATTAGAATTCAATGGATCTGCTTAATCTTATAGATAGGAAAACAAATTGAACCTAATATTGCCAAATTAATCTCGATATATTTTAACGGAAATTTTATTAATTTAAAAGAATTTAAACAAATTTTACTACCATCTTGTAATTGATAAATATACAATGATTAAATCAAAGAGTGGCATCATCTATGAATTAATGATTAAACTAGAATTTTATTATTAATTTTTTGAATGCTTTAACATCAATATGAAAAATAACAATGACATTTTGGTATCCAAGAACTGATAAAAAATTTTTACATTTGAATTATTGGGAAATAACTTGCTGATTTATTAATTTTTATATAATGAACAGTTTTTAAAATCTTAATTATTTTTGTAAATCAAAGGATAGCTGTAAATACATTTTTTGATTTATGTAACAATATATATTTACTTGCAACATCAACTTCTTCATTATTCTAATTTAGCTGAAGATTTATTCTGATCAAAATTTCAAAGCATTTCAAATTATTTCATTATAAATAAATATTGAATATCTTCAAAACTGTTTCATACAATCAAAATATTGTTTAATATTTTTAAATAAATATTGTATAATATTTTCTAAATGTAAAATGTGTTAATGAATAAAAAAAAACTGCATCAAGTTATTACATTATGCATATATTTTATTCGAATTATTATTTATGTAAGATCCAGGGAGACTCCCGTTTTTATACAATTATTCTGTTAAATTCGATCGATATCTGAGATCTGAACAATCCTAATTTAATTCAAAATTCGTCTAAAATTTAATAATTATTTCTCGCCACATTTGGCAAAGTTTTATTGTGGCAAAGTTAGGGAAATAGAAAGGGAAAAAAAACATAAACAACAGATGCCACATCAGATAAAGAACCTCTCTTTTTCAACTTGTTCCTATTTAATTATGATTCATTGATGACAGCATAATTAATCATCAGTAATAGCTACTCTATAAAAGGATTGTCATTCCCTTTGAAGATGTTCCTGGTTGCTGTTCCCGCAGATAGTTCCCAGTTAACTATAGTAGTACAACGTAGAAAAGAACCTGCGCATAAACCAACTGGCACATTGGGAGATACCATTTAGCGCTATTTATGAAGTTTAGGGGCGTTCGATAGTTACAATGGGAAATGACAGACTATAATAATAATCGAAAATCGAGGAGAGTCCCTTCGGACACCCCTGCATAGGAGAGTCTATTAACACCTGCAACGTTGAATCGTCCTCTAGCAGGTTCTTTTCTACATTGTACTACTATAGACAGATGCTGTAGTCAGTGCCAGGTTCCCATCGCATCTTCCCTGTCCGAGGGACCGACGTCAACGTATCCAAGTTATAATCGGAAGAAATATAGAAGATAGACAATAAACTAAGTTTAATATATAAAAATATCGATGGAAGAAGAGTATGATACAATCAACAGTTCCCACTAACTGGGCGGAAGAAGGAACTTATTACTTATATCATCCTGGCTGAAGGAAGTCACCTTTACGATAAAAAGACTGTAGTATTTTCATTCATTCATTCAAACTTGACTGCTGAAGATAAAGAAGAAAACTTCAGTTATTATGACAGGAAAACAACTCTATTTCCAGGTATATCTCAGTTCAAACCTTCTGACTCTCTTTCGATCATTTAACTATCTCAGTCGTTCATATCTCAATTCGACAATTTGTTCACAATCTCTATTTGTGCTATTGATTTAGTCATATTATGTTAATCTCTTATTTTTGTTATTAAATAAACTTGCTTTTCCATATAACTAAAAAGTATTTACTCTCACTGTTAGAAATGCTTGTGTAGTTTCTTTATATACTTGCTTTTGCTTTGTTAGCAAGGAGTCAGTCAGTCTTTCAAACCCAGAGCTCTGTGCCACTTAACCACGCGATCTTATTCTAAAATCGGCCTATATCTTTCATCATTCTGATTGTTGTGTTGGAGAATCGTGTTAAACTTCTCCTGGTGACGGGACCTGACGTAATCATCAGCCAACCCATTGTGGATGCTTACATTTATTTGCATTTATAAATAGCATAAATGTTCTCAAAAATAGATTCTAACATAATTTATTAAAAAAATCAAGGCCAAAACTAAAATAAAATGCAAAATCAAAATATAAAAGTTTTGTTACAATTAAAAGGAAATCTTTACATTGCTAGCATTGCAAATCTTTGTCCAGAATAAGGGAAAAATACTAATACAGTCAATTCTTGTTATTTACGGATTCCATATTCGCAGATTCAACTATTTGCGAAAATTTATTTGTAAGCATAAAATCGATTTTTGCAGAGCTTTTGCGCTTACTCACGGATTCCTTCTGAGCGACAAAAATACTGTTACCAATGTAAACTCTCTCTATCTCTAATAAAGGACGATTTAATAATTACTATGTTACCAAATGTAGTTTCTGTGTCATTCTGTCGAAAAAGTCTCATTACTTAACCTTTTTCACTCTATAGACTACAGGTAGCACAGAAGAATGTGACCCTATGCTTGAATGTAGCCTCAAATTTAGACGCTTAATTCTTGCGCATTTGCTCTTTACGTCGAGATTTTAGAAGATCTGAGGCAAAAAGCGACACAGACAAGGCTGACGCAATTTTTCAATGCAGTTCAGAAAGACAAATGTCAGCTGCCATATCAAACATCCTGTAATATCAGACAAATATTCATTAAAAATAAGTTTTTATTTACTACATAGTTAATGTTTAAAAAAAATAAATGAAGATTACTGCAATCATAATACTATATATAGTACTATACACTACATATACTGTAATTATTTGTAAGAACTGTAATACATATTAAATAAGGTGTATTTAAACAGGAAAAAATACACATAAAGCAAGGATGAAAATGTTAGGAAGAAAGGTTTGCAAGAACCTAACTCTATATTTCCTAATGGTAGGCAATAACTCTATACTTCCCATAGGCCCAATGTATTCGCTAATTCAATAATTGAAAAGAATTTACAGAACATAACTACCACAAATAATGAGAATTGACTGTATTGTATTTATTATTTTCTAGCTGCAGAATTTCCTATTTTTTTTATATAAATCAAATCACAAATTTTTATAGTTTTTATATAACTGATCAGAAATATAGAGATAGCTTCATTTGTATTATATCATGCAGTGGCATCACTATGATTCTTATGGATAGTTAATGTATTTTTATAATAAATTGTCTAAATTAATACAAAAAATTTTTTATTAGCATTGGTCACATTTTAAATTATAACATGCTAACAATTGGTAACATAGTAATTATTAAATCTTATATAATAAATTTGATACAATTTTATTATGTTTAGAAAATATAACATGATATTTAAATTTAAATATTAAACAAACATTTTGACTATATGAACAATTTCGAAGATAAATAACAGTATTTGTTATTTATAATACAACAAACTGAAACCTTTTTTTAAACTTTAATGGGAGCAAAATTTTGACTGAATTAGAACAATAAGAACTGACATTGCAAGTAAACATATTTACAAACTCAAATAAATTACGGTAAATGAAAAATATATATACAAAATTGAGACAGAGAGAACTACAATGTTTTCAAATAAAAATAAAATATTTAAAAAAAAATTATTTTTGCAGATGATGTAGAAAAAATCATCAGAGAAATGCAATTTCTGTATCTATTATCCAATAATTATTAATGAATTGTAGTGAGATTTTAGTAACCTTTACCAATATGTTTTATCTCTTAAAATGCATTTTTATAAATCTGATCAATCAGTAAATACTGTATACAAGTAAAAAAAGTCAAAGAATAAATGTCTGCATTTTCATTTTAACTACATTTTCTTTTGACATTGGAAACATCTTTTTTTCCTGTTGTCATCATATTTTTGATTGATTGTTTATATTTAAATTAAACATTTGATTTAAATCATCTCATCCTATAAGAAATATCATCTTTTAAAATAATTTTGAACAATTAAAAAAATATATAAAAATTTTTACTTTTCATCATTTATGTATTCTCCACTAATATTTATAACAATAAACTACTTCTCTATCAATTTTACAATTTGTCATTTAAAAAATTCAGTTAATTTTGAATTGATGAATGCTTTAATGGAATTTTGAAGTTCTCCATGTTTGCAAACTTTTTAGTCTAAGTAATTTTCATAATTCAAAAAAGGTGATAGTCTAAAGGCCGGTTCCCACTAGCCGCTGCGGTGGAAAATGCAGATAAAAACCGTCGCCGGCTGCCGCAAGCGAAATCCGCCATGTGATTCCCACTTTGACGGAAGCGTTTTCCCATAGTTCTTTGCGATTTCAGTTTCTCCCAAAAGTCTTTGCGACTAAATAAAACTTGGACGTTGACATGTGTAAAGGAGTTGCTGTTTATCTAATGATGACGGCTAAAATTTATGGATTTGAAAACGATGAAAATTCAAGAAAAAGATCTGTTTGGGTCAAAGATATATATAAAAAAAGAAAACAGCGAGGCTACTTTTCCAACTTGATTCAGGAAATGAGATTGAAAGATAGAGAAAATTATTATAGATAAAAATCATGTACTATATATTATGATAATTATTTGCTTATTAATAAGCTATAAAGTTGTATTAGTATTTATTTAATATACGTCATAAAATAGGTTAAAGTTTATTGGTCAGATTATAGACGACGGTTCTTGCCGTTGCGGAAGAGTTGAAAAGAATTCATTCCAGTGCGGTGCGGTTTTGCCGCGCGATTATGACGTCAAAACCGCACTGCTTTCGTCATCAGCGGATTTTCCGTTGCGGTTCCGCACTAGTGGGAACCGGCCTTTACAGAACTAATCTAGAAAATAGGGCAGATATGACAAAATTTCCAGATCAATGTTTTAATTTTGTCAACAGTTGCATTTGCTATATGTGTCTAACATTGTTGGGTTGCAAAATCATATCTTTTCTATTGATAAGATAAAGATATTTTTCTAATAATGCATCATGTAAATTATCTAGTTATTGACGATATATTGACTGATAACTGTTTGATTCTATTTAGCATTTCAAAATAAATGACATCATTCATATCTCACCAAATGCAGTGAATTAGCTTTTGAATGCAAATTCTTTTAGCAAGTTTTGTTTATATTTTTGTCATTGTTATTTCCACTTAATGTTATAAACATCTATTTTTCATTATTTGAGATTATTCAGTCCAAAAATATGTTGTTTTTCTTGATATCTAATCAAAGATGAGCAAATGTTTACATAATTTTACAAATTCATACAGTCAATATTTTCCTCACAGATATTTTTTTGTTTAGAAATTTTTAAAGATATCTTTAAATATTGATGTATAATAGAAGAGATTAAGTTAAGCTTTACAGCCAATTTCTAGAAAGTCTGGTTTAATTTTTGCAGATTATTAAGTTAGACTTTTGTATCCATTTCTCAATCAATAATTTCTCCTCATGTTTTTACTCTGCCCAAGAAGCCATATAGCTGACTGGCCAGTCCCAAGCCTGGATAAAGGAGGAGGCTAATGCGTACGAAATCAACTTTGATATGCTTCTAGTTAATATATACCTCATCCAGATTCGATGAAAAAACTGTAAATATTCTAACTCATTTTTTAAAATAATAAATAAAATGAAAATGCCAGTAATTTCAAAAATAATTCCAGAAGGTTTTTTTATATCGCTAATAGTGTAGTGCTAAAAACAGAAGTACCGGAACTCTACCTTCTTAACAAAAAAATGATCGAATAGATTGGAGAAATCGCAGAGAATATGTGAAGAATTGTTTGGAAGTGACGGAAGCAAAGCAAGTATGTTAGGATCGAGCTATGTGACGTTTGAGTTCTCTCTGCCTACTTCCCACAGGACATGGCGTGATGGGATAGATAGATAGATTAAAAAAATTCTATATAATATTTTCAACATTTCTTTATTATATAAGTATACATTTATACTTTTGATATTGTTTAAGTAAACATTTATATAAAATTCCAAAGTAAATCTGATATTTTTTCTTTGGTTTTGGCAATTCTCGTATTATTAAAATTTATTACCGTTCTGTCTGCCTGCGAAATTGCTTTCGACTATTAGACAATCTCTTTCAATCAGGTTTTCCGAAAATGACAAAGCGGAAAGTTTAAATGTGTTTTAAAGAAACCAAATAAATTTTTAAAATATCAGAAAAATTAGCCAAATATTTGCGTTTTTGAGTTTTTACAAGAAATCGTGTTGTGTATGGCTAGTAATTTCCATTAAAAATGTGCTTAAACAAATTAAATGGCAATTCAATAATGGAAAGATATTTTCACGAAACAATGGAAGTTTAGTTTTTTTTTTTTAAATAATGATAAATTCTCTTTTACTGAAAAATTTATTTTTCATTATAGTTGTCCTGTATCGCATTTTTTATGAAAGTTATCAGTAATTTATATGATTCCATAGTAACTGTTTAATATTCGATTTCCGAAATTCGCTAACAATACGACATTCATTATGATGATAATAGCATTGCTTTTATTTTCTTTTCTTTATACACAGAAATATGAGAGAAACCCAGCATGGAATAAAATTGTATTGGCGTACATTTAGTCAATATAACAATTTCCTAGGGGACAAAAACAGGATACTATATTCTGTATAGAGCAAGGCTGTCCAACCCGGGGCCCACCGCTATAATGAATGCGGCCCAATATAAAATCATAAATTTCCTTAAAACATTAAGATTTTTGTGCGCTTACTTTTTGAGATTCACCATAACATAATCAAATATCCTACTAATAAAAAAAAAGAAATTTGTTTCATTTTTATACTAAAAATATATAAAAAAATAATGAAGTTAATGAAGTTTTTATTATTTAAATACCTAGCTACATTAAATTTGTTTCATTTTTATACTAAAAATATATAAAAAAATAATAAAATTAATGAATTTTTTATTATTTAAATACCTATCTACATTTCCTGTTTCCATTTGCTAAAATATTTCTTACTTCAGTGATTAAAACTTCTGCACCTGCTCAATGATTTTAAAAAAATTTCTGAACGAAAAGAAATTTAAAGTTGTTATATATGATATTTTTACCTATCTATCATGGTGGATATCATATTGCACATTATTTGCTAACTTTTTGCTTAATAATTATCATTAGAATTAATATATTTTATATGCGGCCGAGACAATTTTTTTTATTCAAATGTGGCCCAAGGAAGCCAAAAGATTGGACACCTCTAGTACAGAGTTTTCCGCTAGAAAATCGTCACACGTGATGTCATAATCTTTAAACCAATAACAACGAAGACGGAAATATCGCTTACTTCGAACAAAATAAAATGACCAGTCAGTTAGTATGTACAATAGAATTAATAGGTGCTAATTACCTATTGAAAGAAGGATAATTCGTAGAATTTAGGCTCATCATGGAAACCGTTTAGAAGAAAATTTTAATTTAATTTGTTCAAAAATATAACAGATTTTTTATAATCATATAAAACTAAAGAGGGGAATCAAAAAATCTGTTAACCTTTACTTTAACTTATTTCTTATAATACAGCTTTTCCCATCAGGTGATATTTTCAGACATTAATCAGTCATTTTATTCCGGTCGGACTACACTTTTTAAATGCTTATAATATAATTAAAATAATTATTATAATTATAAAGGTCAGTTAACTTTCTCGTCTTTAAAATACTGATGGGCATTGTAAATAATTTCATTTTCTTGGCAGCGAGTTAATTTTCTATGTCCTAAACTCGAATTAATCTCTATCATAATCCAAAAACAAACCAAATAAAAAAAAGAAACAAAACTTATTATAAACCTCCAGTCACTGATCATACTATTCAATAAGCACTCGCTTCTCATTGGTTGAAAACGAAGGGAAAACTCTAAATATACAGACTGTAATATGTTTTAAAAAAATTTAATGTGTACATATTTATTATTAGAGATATCTAGACCAATGATAGTGAAACATGAAATCTTACAAAAAAAAAAAATAGAATAGAAACTTAAAACAACTCAATGAAGGATGATGGCGGCCGGATGGCCGAGTGGTAACGCTGTCGGCCTACCATGTAGGAGGACCCGGGTTCGCGTCCCGGGTCTGGTCCCAGTTTTTTTTGGGATGCTGTGCCCGGTCCTGCGATTCCCTCCCTTCACCTTCCGGCCCCCCTCCACGGGTGGGGGGCACCCCGTTGTTGGAACTGGCCCCGAACCTTGTCATAAAAACGTTTACCACTTCCTGGCGCACTATAGCCTCTGTAGCTGATGCGCCAGAAAACACTTACCAACAACAACAATGAAGGATGATAAGATAGGCCTACATGTTAGGATCCAGATTTATCAAGGGCGAGCGATAAGAAAATAAACCAGTGCAAAATACAATAATAGAAGAAAATGGCCTCGGGAGATTATATAACGAGGCGTAATGCTAATCGCTGAAAATAGAGAATTAATGTCAATCTTTAACTAGGAAAAAATTATCTTGGCTACCAATACAAACGCTGGAGAGATGATACAGTATATGGAAATAAATGGATGAAAGAGATCAAATTAATTAAACTGATTCTCCCGGATTATAAATAACTGGATTAACGATATTCATTACAGCTTAACAATGAAGATTTGAACATTTTTACAAAATAAAATTTTAGTTTAGCAGTTTTGTATTTCAAACCATCCGCAGAATAAAAAATAATAATAATAGAATCTTTTTTTAAGTAACTATAGTTGCCGGCACGAAAGTTGGAGGAAAATGACGCATGCGTATTTGAGAAAATTTTTATTGTTATTGCTTTTTAAAATATAACATTATTCAACAAAATAAGAGTTCAAAAATCTGTTAACTCTTCAATCTATTTGGACCAATTTTCACTTTAAAGTATTAAACAAAGAGTTCCAAACTGTTGCTACCAGATGATGATATTGTTTTTAATATTATAGTAAATTTCTAGATTATCATCATCAAAAATTCAATACATTTCTGTATTAAATAAGCTCTGTAATTTCTTGAATGTTTTTGCAACTCTAGAATTTCTTTTGCAACCCTTATTTGGAATATCTCCTCTTTAATGGATCTCCATAATATATTAAATTACAATGAAATCAGATAATATTTGTATGAAATATCTCACACATATGAACACTGAAAGCTAAATTTTCCATATTCATTAAGCATATATTTAATTTATACTTATATACACAAGAATTTTTCCTCACAGACATTCTTTTATTTTGTAAATGCATATTCATAGACTTAATATATTTAATATGAAAAAATTTTATTAACTTTCATTTTGTTTTTCAATTAAATTTTTAATCCAAATATTAACAACTTTGTATTTTGGACATCAAAATGATATTTCACTTGATAAATTGTGTTTTTGGCATGAAAATGTTAGTAATTCAAATTACTGAAATCAAAACTGGTGAGCAAAAAATATTTGAACCTTAATTATAATTTTGGATTTCTTATATAAAAACTGATTACTTTCCTTGGAAATTTGTTTAATTTTGCATTTAATCTCCAATCAAAATAAGCTTCTAATATTGTTGATGCCTCAATGTTTACTTTCATTTTTATATAAGTTTTTATTTTTATATTTAAATATAAATATTAGGATGTTAATAAATGATAAGTTCTCTAAAAGTTTTAAAAGTATAAAAATTATATATAAATAAACTTACTTGCATTTACTTTAGCATATCTAATTGTTGGGGGAAGTCCATCAGCATACAATTGGAAAAGACTTATATTAGATGTATCTATAGGATAAACTGAACCATTTCCTGATGTAACAAAACCATATTGAAAACTAAAAAAAGGTAAAATATAACCTCTTTAAATCAATGAAATAAATGTTGAAACATTCACAGAATTAATTGTATTCATATCTCTACCTTTTCTTTTCAATAAAACAACTCAAACTTTCAAGTTCCCCTGCTTATAATAAAACACAAGAAATCCAAAATCACTTTAAGCAGAAAAAAACAACAATTTATTATTAGTTAAAAATAGAGATACTAATAATATCAAACAGTAAAGTTTTTGGCCTTCTATGGCCTTTCTCAGTTGCTTCTAACAAGTGTGCATCTTTCATTCTACATAGACATGCCTATGTAGAACAAAAGATGCACACTTGATTACAAGTGGCTGAGGGCAGCCATAATTTTGAAAACGTTACCATATGATATTATTAGTATCTATATTTATTTACTAATAGTAAATTGTTGTTTTCATGTTCAAAATAACACTTAAGCTAAATAAAAATTTTTTTATTTTGTTTTATTTGAGTTATTTACAAAATTATTACAAATATTTAAAATATTTATAAAATAAATATGGGAACTAAAATAGTAAAATTCAAATTTATTTACTACATATATAATTATTATAATAAACAATGCCGTCTAATAAAGAAAATTATCAGAAATAATAAATAATGTCCTTTAATAAATGATACATTTTTTATAGTGATTAAAATGGAATTTTGGTCTATTAAGTTATTAAATGCATATTTCCACTTTTTCGATCAATTGTTTCATTTGAATATGCCTTATATATAGAACTGCCACATTAATTTTTACATTATTATATCTTGTATTTATAGTTTAATATTCCTGTAGTCATAATGTTTTAAATAGAGGAATTTCTCAGAAAATTTGTGTTATATATTGGTTTATTTTGTGTCTTAGAGATTTTAAACTTTGAAATAGCATTAGTATATCTATAAATAAGCCTTATTCGAAGTAAAAAAAGATAATTTTATTATATAAGTACTTTCAACTTCAATAAGTCATCATCAGCTATACACAAAAACAATTAGAATACATCATTTTGGAATACAGTATTTGGAATGTTGTTTAAAAAATTTAATTTAAATTTTTTAAATAACATTCAATATTCGATATCCAATTACAATATTCGAAATGTTATTTGAATGTTTTTTAAATAACATTCAAATATTCAATATCCAATATTACAGTATTCAGAATGTTATTTAAAAAATTTAAATCAAATTTTTTAAATAACATTCCAAATATTGTATTCCAAAACGATATCCAAAATTTAAATAAAATTTTTTAAATAACATTCCAAATATTGTATTCCAAATTGTATTCCAAATATTGTGTATAGCTGATGATGACTTATTGAAGTCAAAAGTACTTATATAATAAAATTATCTTTTTCCACTTCGAATAAGGCTTATTTATAGATATACTAATTATATGTAAAGGGAAGTTTATTCATGCAATATGAAATAGCATTTTTCAAATTTTTGTGCCTTGATGATCTTTTTTATATTTTTCGTTCGTAGTTTATTTTCTTTCTTACACGTACTAAAATTTCCGGTACGGTTGGATATTTATTTTCTCTGAAAATTTCTGACACAGTTGCCCGAATAACAGAAAGATCAAATTCGTTCGACATCAATTAATGCGGATATCCTTGGTCGTTTTTTACCTGGGGTTCGAATTATTTCTTCCGAATCCGGTGTAGTTCTGTCAACAATTATTCTTCGACAGGTTGAATATGATACGCCTGTTGCTTT
>AYEL01088582.1:0-10378 GCA_000484575.1 Olivierus martensii
AAATAATAAAAAATATAAAAATTATCACAAAAAATAAATTAAACATGATGTAAAAAATATTGAAATGAATAAAATCATTCAAGTAGACTAACTTATATCATACTGAACTTGAATAAAATGATGATGACACCATTTATTTTTAAATTTTCACAAATCTTGATATAAATGAATTACAGTGGGTGATTGGTTAACGAACAGTTCGGATAACGAACACTTTTTTGAAAGATTTTTATGTTCGGTTAACGAACACATGTTTGGATAACGAACACTTCACAGAACAAACTATGGGACTCGCGGACTGACTGAATGATAGATCAGCCGGATGGCTGTGTGGTAAAGCTGTGGCTTAACATTCTGGAGGATCTGGGGGTCCCACTCTTCCAATTTTTTAGAAGGGATCTGGGTCCAGATCATTGAAACCCATCATGGATGTTGGTCAGCCTGTGATGATGGCAGTTCTATAAGTGGCCGCCGCCAGATAAAAATATTCCATGATGATATTTCGGCTTAACTAACCTGACGGAATGACAGGCTTAGGCCTCGCGCATTCGTGGACTTATGGGTAAGGATGGAAGAACAGTAGTTTTTCCGGATTAAAATGAACTCAGAGACAACAAAAAAAAATCTATTTATTAAACATTAAAATATCATCAGTTTTATGTATAGATAGTCCTTGACTTACAACAGGGTTTGGTTATGAACTCTAATGTTATAAATCTGAAATGCCCAAAATTTATGGACTTTTCATACTAATATTTATTAGAATACTATATATTATTGTAATAAACATAATGAACATAAAACTATAATTATCAGACATTGCTCAAGGATTCAAACCCACGGCACTGACCAATCACAAAATTTACTGATTATATACTTTTTTCTTTCTTTTTGTGTCGTGTTATTAATATTCTTAATAAAAATTAAGTTTCCTATGTGGAATTAAAAAAGTTATTTGTATTGAATTGGTTTTGGAATGTAACTTTCCTTTTTGTATTGGTTCCAGGTCTGTCATAAGTACAAGTAGTCATAAATTGAGGATTATCTATATATCTTTAGTATGAAAGTACTTTAATGTTTATGAAGTGATTTCTTTATAGATTCCTAAAACTTTCTAATTAATATTTTTATTTAATCCTTTCTAATAATTTTTGTGATGATAATGCTCTAGATTATAAATTAATATTCATATTTCTGTCATAATTTTATTAATTAGCTGTTCTTGTTTTAAAAAATTTTCATTGATAATATACAATAGTTCTTAACTTACACTGGGGTTCCATTTTGACTACAAAATCATAAGTTTGAAATATATCTGTTACTTATTCACATTATTCTTTTTTGTACAATAAAATATCATAATAATCTTATGAACATAAAACATAAAGAATCAGACACAAAATGGATGCTGTCAATATATTGAATATTGCTTATGAGCTTATGTATGAATTGTTTTTAACAATTACGGGATTACTAATTGAATTGCTGTAAGTTGATGAATCATAAGTCAAGAAAGAATCATTCACTTGAGTCTCTTCAATGTCAGTATTTGCAAATAACCTAATCAGATAAAATTTATCACTTTGAAGTTTATATTGTAATATTATGTAAACGATGTCATCAACTACACTTGTTATGAATAACCTCTGTTTAGTTCTGGGCGAATTTTTTTCTACTTTGTGAAATAATTGTAAATAGTATAAATAAAATATATGAATACAATCATATATAATCCTGTGATGAATGCAGCAAAGTCAATTTTAGGTCACCAAAGCAGACCACTGTTTTATGAATGTTTTTTGTTTTACATAAAACAGTCTAAGTTGTTGAAAATTTTTTATATTCTTAAAAATCAAAAGGATTTATTTCATATAATTTATGACACATTCTTTTGCTTTGGTACTTAATTACTTTAAATACATTTTGACTTCAGTAAAATATTCTTAATTGCAATGAATGATTTAAATTTAAGAAAGGATTATTTTTCAATTTTTAGTACACTTTTTATCTTCTCTTTTTTTAAGTCTGTTAAACATGTAAAAAAAAATTATCAAAAAAATATTGGATTGTTGAAGGCATGATTGACAAATTCTTAGAAAATCAATCAAGTTTTATCATCAGTTTGGAAGTGAAAATAAAAACAGTAATGATAAATCCAAAGTGAAGACTAGACTGCTGAAATCAGCATTGAAGGAATTAATTTATTATCTGATTCCAAATAATAATAAAATTTTGAAAAAATATGATAAAACAAAAACTTAAAATGAAATGAAAAAAATTATAGTAAAAATAAAAAAATAATAAAAAATATAAAAATTATCACAAAAAATAAATTAAACATGATGTAAAAAATATTGAAATGAATAAAATCATTCAAGTAGACTAACTTATATCATACTGAACTTGAATAAAATGATGATGACACCATTTATTTTTAAATTTTCACAAATCTTGATATAAATGAATTACAGTGGGTGATTGGTTAACGAACAGTTCGGATAACGAACACTTTTTTGAAAGATTATTAATACGGTATATTCATGATGTCTTGTAATTTTTTCGAAACCTTGAAATCAAAATAGTTCATTACTTCTGATATGAATTTTATCAATAGTTTTAATGTTCTGCCTATCAAGGTCTGGTTTCTGAAAGATATTGTAATTATTAGAGTTATGTCACTTGGAATAATAGTTTTAATAGATTTAAGCTGAATTTTTGTATTTATGAACTAAGTTTTGTAAATTTGAAGGTGGCAGCTGAATATATTGTTGCATAATTGATGATACCTAAGATCATGGCATTAATTCAAATATTATGTATATTATTGTCTGTAATGTTTCTTAAGTTACATTAAGTAAGACCTATTGTTTGATTTAGATTCCAAATAATCATATCCACTTGATATTCTAAAGTTCTACCTATTGCTCAAAATATTTTATAATATTTGAATAAATCAGTTTAAATAATAATAATTTTTTAAATTAATACCAAAAAATTAGTATTTTTGTATCAATTCTGTTATTTGAATATTGGAAAAAAATTACTGGAATCCTAGGATCTCAGTATTGTAAGGCATAATTTTCTATGTCTAAATTTCCTTGATTTGAAATTGTGTTAATAAATATTTCATTTAGAATCAAAGTTGTAATGATTATTTTCAGACATCCTGTATTACATTTATAAGAAATAAGGGTTTGACTTATAATGGTTCAATACAATGACAGTTTAGAACCAAATTAGATTGTAAAAATGAGGATCAAATGTAGTTTAAAATCATATAAAATAAATAAGTTTTATGTGAACAAAAATATCAGCTAGTTTTTATGCTTTAATAACTTTGAAACATGTAATAAGATTTTATTTGAAAGTGTTGATTATAATAATTAAAATTTAAACAATTCGTAATTCTTAGAATCAAATTACTCTTTCTAGAGGAAAAAGTTTAAACAAACACAAAAATAAAAATTTTTTATAAGAAGTTTTTATTTTATTTTGTTTATTCTGTTAAATTTGAATTTACAAGTTACAGTGGGTGATCGGTTAATGAACAGTTCGGATAACGAACACTTTTTCGAAAGATTTTTATGTTTGGTTAACAAACATATGTTTGGATAACGAACACCTCACAGAACAAACTGTGGGACCTGCGGACTGAGGGAATGACAGGTCAGCCCAATGGCTGCATGGTAAAGCTGTGGCTTAATATTCTGAAGGATCCTGGGGTTCCACTCCTCCAATTTTTCAGGAGAGATCTAGGCCCGGCCCGTTGAAACCCATCTTTCAATCTTCCAGTTGACCCCATTATGGGTGTTGGTTAGCCTGTGATAATGGCAGCTCTATAAGTGGCCACCGCCAGATAAAAACATTCCATGTAGATATTTCGGCTTAACTAACCTAACAGAATGACAGGCTTTGGCCTTTCGTGTTCGTGGACTTATGGGTAAGGATGGAAGAACAGTAGTTTTTCCTGATTAAAATGAGTTATGGGTAAGGATGGAAGAACAGTAGTTTTTCCCGATTAAAATGAACTGGAGACAATGTAAAATAAATCAAAGATTTATTAAAGAAGGTAAGAGAGAGATTTTACCTTATGGATAAGGATGGAAGAACAGTAGTTTTTCCCGATTAAAATGAACTCGGAGATAACGTAAAACAAATCAAAGATTTACTAAAGAAGGTTAGAGAGAGATTTTACAATTTTTCAGCCTCAGAATGGCATCCATACCAGGTTGAAGTCAATAGGCTTGGGGATCGCTACCATGACAATGATATTAATCACTTCCAAAAAATCCAGAGGGAGAGAGAGAAGCAATCGATATTGGACAGATTCTTTATCAGAAAATAAACATAATAGATAAAATGCAAGAATGTATATATTATTGTTATTACATATAAATAAATGTAGTAAGAACTTATATAATTTTTTATTTATGTTTTTTTGGGTCTCCGGAACGAATTAATCAAATTCTCATAAAAACCTATGGTAAATCGATGATCGGTTAACAAACAATTCAGATAACGAACATTGTCTTGGAACGGGTTATGTTCGTTAACTGATCACTCACTGTATTATTTTAAACAAGTAAATTCTTTGTTGCTCTTCCTACAAAGAATATAAAAAATTTGTGCATATATTTTTATAATTGTTAGGAGAAACTTTATTGCTTTGTATAGGTATTTAATTATAGAGAGTTAAAATGGACAGCTAACAAATGCTGTTTTTAACTCTCTATATTTTTATAAATTGCCAGTTTTATTCACATCTCAAAGAGGATCAAATTTTTCAAATCAAAACAACTAAGCATGACTGAACAATCATTTATCTCATATATTAGATAATGGGATTACTGGGGTTAACCAAACAAGAGAAACAAAGCAAAAATAATATATAAGATCAACATCAATATTTTGATATTCAGATTAGATCAACATTTTGACAAATTATTATAAATTTAAATTTAAAAAAATAAAATTACACTCAGTTTGTATATGTTTCTAAAATAAAATATATTTTACTATCTGCTTAATACAAAATTAAATTTAATGAATGATTTTATACAAGAGAAAAACTAAATATTAAATTAAACATTTTAAAATTTATTAATATTTTGCAGATATGAGAGATTATAAAATTAACGATATACAATGGAAGTAAGTGTTTCAGCATCATCTCTAACAGATAGTATCATCACCCCTGATTCTGCTCTTCTACCTGAAGCAATTCCTGTTGTAACTGTTGGAAGCATGCCAATCTTAACTGATGCTATTGTTAGTAGTATTGCAGCTCCATTGACTGGTACCACTTCAACAATTTTGAATGTTCCTTTCATTTCTGGAACTCCAACTACAGGTTTAGTAATAGCCACTGCACCTGATGGAACTGGGACTGTTTTACTTGATGCTAGCCAAGTAGCATTATTGACACAAAGTGCAACTCAAGCAGCAACAATATTTGATGGTAGCATTTTGAGATTTTCTACTGCTGATTCTACACATCAAACTGTTGCTACTGTTTCAGAAGAGATAGTTAGTCCTCAATCATTGCTACTTACACAAACTTCAACACAAAATTCTTCTATTCCAGCTGCAGAAGTCCTAGATGATATTAGACCACCTATTGGAAAGGTAAATAAAATATAGATTTCAGTTCATTATCTTGCATTATATATTACCTATAAGCAGATACTTTAAGTTTGACAAAGACAAAATGAAAATTTATGTTAATTATCTAGAAAAATGTTTTTGACTATTTGAGTTCAAATATTTTCTTCTAGAATCAAACATTTCTCAAAAAGAATAAATTGATTTTTGCCTTTATGGAGTTTAATATGTCTATTTTTAAATATAGATTTATTTCTATTTATGATAATCAATGATAAATATTAGCATATAGTCAACCAAACAACCTAGCCAAATTTCCTCTGGCGGACAAAGTCTAAATTACATTTTTATAACGATTATTTTTGAATTAAAGCTATGGTGCCACCATCTGTTGAGTTCAATGATTATTTGAATCAAAGCTATGGTGCTACCATCTGTTGAGTTATTATTAATATAATAAATTTAGAATTTAGAATTAAGGTGGCGCCATCTAGTAATTAATGATTATACTATAATTTTAATATATTTATTTCGCGAAAATTAATTTAAAAATTATAGTATAATCATAATTACTAGATGGCGCCACCTTAGTACTAAATTCTAAATTTAATTAATTAATTATTAACTGTCAAACTAAAATAAAATCTTTCACTTATTAGATGTGTTTAAAATCAACATGTTTGTTTGTTGTTTTGAGCAAATTGCTTAGATTAAATTAACAAGTGATTTAAATTTTTATAAAACAACATTATGGCATAAAAGGATAGGAAAACTGCATTCTTATAAAAAATTATGAGTGCCTTCATATTATTGTACAGTATACTTGTATAATGAATGTAATTTTGTTTTATTGAAAACTTGCAAATATCTCATTTATAGTATTTTATTTCAGAATTAGCTGTTAATGTAATAAATATATGAAATCTGTAGATGGAGCCTCAATGTTTTGTTTTATTGAAGAAATAGCTCATAAGTCCATAAACACTCAAGGTTTTTACTTTAAGCGTTTGTGGACTTATGAGTAAAGACAGATGAACAATGGATTTTTTGTGATCTCAGCTGATTCAGAAACAACTTTGAAACATGTTCAAAAATTTGAGACACAAATACAAGGTTTGTGTTTGTGGGCTTATAAATAAGAATGGGTGAACAGTGGTTTTTTTCCTGATCTCAATTAACTTGGAAACAACTTCAAAACAAATCAAAGATTTATTGAAGGAGGTAAAGAGAGAGAGCTTTACAATTCAACACATGAAGATTAACAAATGTGGGAGGATAAATACCTTGTTATAATTAAATAGGTACAAACAATCATTGCTTGATATATCAGTCCTAATTCACATTCAATTCCTTAGAAAGGAAATATTGCATGGTTATGGTTGATATCCATTATACTAAATTGAGATGATTTTTTTTATTTCTTTGGATTGGAGTGCTACTGCCTTGACATTCTCTTGAAGACAACAAAGGCCTAATAACACAAATCTTCCTCCTCTTTCTGCTCTTCTGCAGGACCACTTTTTCTTTTCTTCCTACCTTCTTGAAACCCAGTCAGTGACTCCATTCATATCCCAGGGAGAACTAATCAAATTTTCACCTTCCTTCTCGGGGAAAAGATTGGTTGCCTTTCTTTGTTTACTAATTATCATCTTTTATTCTTTCCCACATTGAGTTCTCCATGACACTTTCCCTTAATAAGACCCTTCACCTTTGACATCATATCACTTATTTATCTTTAATATTTAATGTTATAGGGGACAAAAGTCGTTGTACTGATATGTTTTTTATAATTTGCTTTCTTTCTATCTTATATGTCAATTTCAATGAATTCTTTTACTTTATTTTGTATGTTTAAGTAGTTTCCTGTAAATTAGAGAGTTTATTAAGGTGACAAATATTGTCTCACAGCTAGTCTGAATTTTAAATCTTATCTCACTTTTACCTGACCTTAGTTTATTATCAAATGACTTCGGGTATTGGCTGTAACAATATACATATATACATATATATATATATATATATATTATGTCCAATAATATTTATCTTTTTTACTGCTCTAACAGGATGTATCTTTATATAAAAAAGTTCCAGAAGTAACAGCACCTTTGCTCAAAGGTGCTGTTACTTCTGGAACTTTATTATGTCCAATGCCTGAAATCTAGCCAATTCATTCTAGATTTGGCCAAAGCCTGAAGTAAATAAGAATTTTTTGACTATTTTGGGCTTTGACACTTTTTAAATAAACGATAGATTCACACAAAAAGTCATATATAAAGCTGAAAACATTTTATATTTATTATAATAAAATATAAAAAATTTACTGTCTTGTCCAGAATTGATCATAAATATGGTATTTCATTTTTATCTTTCGTGTTTTATCTTATGAAAAAATACAAAAAGTAAATCTGCAAAGTTATGAATTCTAACAAATATCAACAATATTAATTACAAACTAAACCTAACAGTCTAACAACTCTGCAAATTCCAGATTTCGGCCTGAGTTCAGGTCTTTTTCTAAACTCTAACTTAAATATAATTAACTTCAAAACAATCTACCAACAATTGACATTTAACCGGTAAAACCAAACTGGAAATTTACAACTATAAGTAATGAGTAAGTGTTAGATCTAGAATGACAAGAACGATGTTAGAAACTTATACTAATAAATTGAATAAATTCTCAAAACAAGTTAAATTAATAATAAATATAAATTTATTAAACTCCAAAATACTTACAAAAGTGTTAATAAATGCTTTATTGGAACTATAATAAAGCAACAATCAATTAATCAACAAAACTTGTTTAATCCAACTCAAATATCCAAAATCCGATTATTCATAAGAAAGAAACCTTAAATACTACTTAATTCTACTACCTCCACACCAGATACAAACTTCAAGCAAATTGTAGACCTTTACAAGAATTCTACTGTCACTTAACCAACCTTACATTGATATAACACCTCGTTGAGTCGTTGGTTATGTCGGCTTTTATATCGAGTAACTTACAGTCCCGTATTGCTTCATTTATATAAATATATCTAACAAGTTTAAATTTATTAGCTTACAGAGTTATCAATTCATGTCATTCTCTTTATAATTTAATTATATATGAACAAAGCCTCAATACAAGATCATTCTTATATTCCCATATTGGATCAGTGGTAAAACTTTTTTAGATGTAGATGACGTCATTAGCCGGGACAGCTCTTCCAGAGGATGGGTTCCGATTCCGTAACACGTGATTGCTAACTACTACGACGGAGAGTGTGGAAATAAGTCAACTCTTAAACTAAAATAAAATACGTTAGATAATATTGAAAATAACAATAAATAATAAAAGAGCATAATAAAAATAAAAGCAGGACAAGTCAGAGTTAACTTTCTCACAAATCCATAATGCATTCTGATAAATTGGTTACAGAAATCTTGCAAAACAGTCTCTCTACCTTTTTCCTTATTCTGACTGATAAGAGACAATCCCATTCATATTAGTGGGTGAGTAAGTTTTATGTGAGGGTCACGTGATCGGACGAAGGCGTCGTGAGGATCACGTGATTCGAAGAAAGATGAAAACAAATTAATTAATTGTGAATTGCATGTTAATATGAGTATTAGTATATAGTATTAATATTATTTTTTTATTTTTCTTATATATTAATTCTTGAATAATTGTAGACCAAGCTTTACTGTAATCATTTATAGTAAAATTTGAATGCTTCTGTTTTTCAAAGCAGAAGAAACTTTTTTCCCAACGAGCTTCTGACAATAAATGACCAAAACTGTGTGGAACTGTTGTTTAAAATAATGATTACAAGAATAAATTAACCTCAAAGATGTCTTTTTTGGTATATAAAATAAAATACATGCCTGGATATATTTATGCATTTTTTAAAGCTTTTCTCAAAAGAATTATACCATAAATTTTGTTCTCTTATTCCAAATTAATTTCTTAATTAAAAAAATCATTATTGGATCAAAAACATATTTTAGAGATGAATAAAACTTGAAACTTTGGTATTAATTAAAATTTTATGAAACTATTTGAAATTAAGTTGAAATTTCTTTATATATTTATCTTTGGAATCCATTATTATGAGAAATATTAACTAGAATTTACTTATACATTAATTTTAAAATTTTCTATAACATATGAAATAAAAATTAAACTGTTATTATTTTATTTTAAAATTTTGCAAAATTTTAACAGCTTAATTTTTATTTGTGTGATAATTTTGTATTATGCTCAAAAATGTTTTTTTGACTTTTTAGTTTTTGTTGCCATTTATTTTAAAGTAGATATATCAATATATACAGTGGATTCCACTTAATTGGGACAAATCTCAAAGAATGAAAACCAAACTAATAAACTAATATAATTTATCGGAAACCAAACTAATAAACTAATACATAATTTAAACGCTTAATTGGGAGAAACCAAATTAATAAACTAATACATAATTTAAATGCTTAATTGGGACCACAACAGAAAAGGAATTTTCAATTTTTGATATATTTTAGGATTTTGTCGAAAGTATGGCAACACTATGTACAGCTCCGGCCAAAATGGTTGTCACCTCACCGGATACGTTCGGCTTCCTTACAATACTCGGCTTCAGCATGCATTAGTTTCCTCGGTAACGTAGGCACTAATGTGTTGGCGGAGGGATCGTCCATTATGTAGTTCGCTAGCAACGAGGGGTAGGGTTCTGATAGCGGCGAGAGAACTGTGACGTGTTTAAAATGAATATTAAAGTTTTCATAGAAAACGAATGGC
>AYEL01088583.1:0-29783 GCA_000484575.1 Olivierus martensii
TGGAAGGTTTGGTTCACAAATTCAGCTCCATTATCCGATCTAATCTGTTTGACCCTTCTGTTTGTCATGTTCTCCATATTTTCTATGATTTCTTTCAGGATATCTGGGGTGTCCGACTTGGATCTCAGGATCTGGTAAATATCTTTATAGAGAAATCGTCCACTATAGTCAATATACATCTTGCTCCTCCTATGGATTCCGGTTGTATAGGACCGATCAAATCCACATGCAATAGGTCAAGAGGGTCTTCGGACTGTTTCTTCATTGTAGGTTTGAAGGGTTTTCTTTATAATCTCTTGTGAATGATATGATCTCTTGATTGTAAGACCAACATGTGACGTGACAAACAATTCCGTTTTCACTGGTGAATAAGCCAAATTTGCAGGCACTCCACTACTTACATCTGCAAAACTTCTAGTTTTGGTCATTTTTTCTTTGATAATTCTCAAATTGGCTACTGATTGTCAGGTGCATTGTGAATTGGCTAGCCAAAGCCTGAAATAGTTGTAATTTCTCGTATATTTTGGGCTTTGGCCAAATCTAGAAGTGGCCAACCATTTTGCAAATTGGCTAGATGTCAGGCATTGTTCAAAACATTATATTATTTTTCTCAAGATCCAGAGGCCCTTACAAAATATAATGGTTTTACATTGATAAATATGAAAAATTGAAAACTTAAAAACAATGTGAATTCTATAGTTTTTCTGGACTAACATTTATTTAAAAACCATTCCAGCTGTGAAAAATATTCTCTATTGTTAGTTGATAATTGTTTGAAATGATTAATATTAAAAGTTCTGTACTACATCTTACTATTTATTATTCCTAAATACAGCTTAAATAGAATATACCCATGAATCTTCTTTCATTGAACAGACTATATTTGATAATCACCTCATGTTACCTTGGAAAGTAGAGAAGCATGTCCAAAACTTTGAAAGACACTTAACCATTAAATTGATATGATATAGTAAATACTCGTACTTTATCAAATTCCAGTACAGTCTTTTTTTCAATTTTAGATAATATACCAAACTCCTTTACAACCAAGTGCTTTGTATTCGAATTGATCAATTAAACTAGCTGTTTATAAATTTAAAGTTTTTAGAATATGAAAATGTGTTTGAACAGAAATCTTTGGCTATATTTTTAAATATCATTTATATATAATATGATAAAAAAATTAGTTTCTGATAAAAAATTTTCATTTAATGTATTAAATTTCTCTTTTCAGCAAAGAAATTCTGAAGATACCCATTATGATTTATTTAGCATTATCATTCACAGGTATGAAATCATATTCTATTGCTGAAAAATAATTAAATATTATTAGGATTATTTGGATTAAATATTAATAATTTTTATGAAAATTGATGCTTAGAAAACTTGATTATCTGATTTTCATTTTAACCAACTGTTAGATGCTCTAAAATTATCATCTAAGAGTTGAATAAGGCAAGAATTCATCTCCTCACATTTTTTCAGTAGAACTTGTCTTTTATCACATTTATTGATAAAAACAGTTTGTGACAATGCAAGTGAAATGCATTGCTTATAATAAAAAAAAACATATGAATATGTTTTTTTTAGACATTAATTTTAAATGCATATGAACAAATTAGACATTATATTTTAAATGCATATGAACAAAAAATTTAATAACCTATCTTAAATATAATGTCTAATTTTATGTATCTTCAATTTTTTATTTAGTTTATATGATTTTATATTATGAAAATATAGCAGGAGTGCCCAAGCTTCGTGTCACTACGAGCCATAAAGAAGAATCTTAAATAGTTGAGAGCCACAATCAGTTTCTTTTTGAGGGCTACATCAGTTTTTTTTGGTAATGTTAAATAGTGGTTTTAAAAATTGTTTATTTTATTTTTTTGCACATATTTATTTCATATACAGGGTCGTGCAGGTAAATCCGGAAAAATTGCAATGTAATTAAAAACGACAAAATTGCAAGAAAAAATAAATTTTTTATAAAGAAACTCAGATAAAAATATATTTACATTATTTACAATTGCAGTTACTCTATGTAGCCGCCATCTACTATGCTACAACTTTTTCCAGGTAGGTCTGGAAACTCTGACATACATGCTTCACCTCCTCTCGGTCTAACGAGGTCATGACCTGACGATGGAAGCTTTCAGGGACTTTGCTGTTGTGGTGAGTTTCATTGACCTTTGATTCGACAACGCACCACACATAGTAGTCGAAGGGATTGCAGTCGGGGCTTGAGAGAGGCCACAACTTGGGTGACCAATGGTATGGGAGACCGCTTTCGATGTTTGACCTGGTCAGGAATGACTTCCTCCATCTCAGACTCCCTGAACCTCTTCACTAGGTCATAAACCTGTGTCTTCTTGTAACCGAACCGCTCGATTGTTTCCCGCGGCGACTTTCCGGCGCAAAGAGACTTGAGTATAGCCACTCTCCGATCATGCTCTGCACATGCTGATGACGCGGCGGCCAATTTGTGAATGCCTAGTCTCTACCAAGGTCACTACCGTGTCACATGCAAGTATAGCCAAATTACCGCCTAACCGGAAATAGCGCAAATTCCTGCATTAATTATTTCCGGATTTACCTGCACGACCCTGTAGGTGCATACTACTTTGTGCAATAAATAAAAAAAATTACAAATATATATTTTTTTAATTAAGTAAGTATTTGCTCCATATTAACTATTAATTTTCATAGTACCCACACTGAAGGTCCAAAGAGCCTCATGTTGTTTGAGAGCCGCAATTTCGCTACCATTGGTATATAATTTAGTTTTTTATATTTTACTGGCTAATACTGGTATCTGTTAGCCTTATGTGATGCATAAAGCTAACAAATTGCAGATAAATTTGAAATATGAAAAATGAATATAATAATAATAATAATAATAATTTTTATTTTATAAACAATTTCTATTAATCAGTTTCAAATATAAAATATTAAACCTTTTAAAATGTAAGGCTTTCTTTATGATTGAAGATACTTATCCTGTATTGTTATATGGGCTAAGTATTTATCATTTAATTTTTTCAACCAATAGGATAAAATGAATAATCTGATCTCTCATATTTTTTGATCCGTATTGGATATTATTTCCTTACTTTCTTATGTACTGTTTGTTTATTTTTATGTTGTTTCTTTTTATTATTAATACTATTCATTTTTGAACAGTTCATGCATCAAACAAATTATCATTAATTTAGCAATTTATATTGCTCATCATTTTTATCTTGTTTTTTATGATTACATATTTGTTTAGGATGTGCTGTGCCTACCATCAATGACTGGTTTGTTTATATTTACATTTGAATTAAATTTTTGTATTTATTTGAAAATAAGATATATGAATCAGTTTGTATTTGCTATGTATTAGCAGGCATATATAAAAATTCTAAAATATAAATACAAAATTTTCTCTCTAATATAAATTCTATGATGATGAAAGAAATGTTAATTAAATTATCTAACCAAATATGAAATAGTTAGTAGCAATAACCCATGAAAGCAAACAATGTACAATAAAAATACTTAGAATGAGAGAAGATTGTTATAAAACTTTATTTAGACATCAGACCTGTACCTGCTCCAGAAGTGCATTTTGGGCTGTCATTGTCCCTTGTAGACTGGAATGGGTACAGCTAATATACCCAAAAACAAAAATGAATTTTTCAAATAAAGTGTTAAATATATATAAAATAATAAT
The DNA here is from genome assembly GCA_000484575.1 of Olivierus martensii. Taxonomy (NCBI): domain Eukaryota; kingdom Metazoa; phylum Arthropoda; class Arachnida; order Scorpiones; family Buthidae; genus Olivierus; species Olivierus martensii. Next base: position 3,716 of record AYEL01088583.1, read on the forward strand.
ATATACAGTTGAGAATTTATCATGGTGTTATTTGCAAAATTAATAGTTGGGCCAATTATGAATGATGTGGAAATATACAGATCTGGTCATATTACTAAATTAAATTGATGTATAAAGTTAGGTTAAAGTGAGATGAATCAGATGTAAAAAATTATTACTTCATGATATATGAAAAAACATTTGCTTTTATACAATAATGGAGTTCTTAACAGCACTGATAGCAAGTAACAAAGAAATTTTAAAATTTCAACGAAGTGCTTCTCAAACTATGATTCTACTATGATATAACTTCTCAAACTATGGTATTCTACTATGATATAACTTCTGCACTAGGGGAACCAATGCTAATGTACTCCAATTCAGTAGTCTCAAACTCAAATTGCTTTGCAGGCCAAATGTGCAATTTGAAAAGAATGAAGAGCTGAATATTTTTAAACAAAATTACAATGAAAGGAAATATTTATTTGTAATTACTTTCATTTTCTCTTCCAAAAATATTGAAATAACATTATATAATTATGAAATTATAAATAGTTTTATTAACATTAAACTGTAATAATTTTCTAACTAACTTTTTTTAAACAAATAGCTAAAATATCTTCATGAGCCATACAAAATTGCTTTATGAGCCAGATGTAGCCTGCAGATCACCAGTTTGAGACCACTGCTCTAATTGACATTAACTAGGGAATAACATTAAATCAAATATTTCGAGCCAAATTACCGTATTACTTCGAATTTAAGCTGCCCTCGAAATTAAGCCACAGTAGGATTTTAAAATTGGAAAATTGAAAAAAAATTTTTTTACAATAGATATTGAAAAATAAGAAACATTTTTATACTTAAAGATACTAATATACATAATAAGCTTATTAAGATTGATTAGAACATGTTTAGTCTCTTCTCCCAAACATGTTCTAATCAATCTATCATCAATTCTGTTGTCATCCATATATTCTTTTGTAGTCGAATTTTAACACAATTAGGAAAATTTTCCTTGGTGAGGTTTTTGTTTAAAATATAGATAATTAAAATTGGTTATTTGTGTCTATCAGCAGTTATAAACAGCATTATAGTAATTCATGATTTTTCTTATAATTAAAATTTGGCCAGATACGACGCGATTCTACACAGCTACTATCAAACTGCAACAAGATTAAACCAGAAAATTACGAACGGTGGACCACCAAATAAACTGTTATCAACGTCGTAATACTATGTTCATGCATAGAGCATAAAGCAAAAACCCAATTGTTTGGGAGTGGGAGATCAGGAGAAATAAGATGTTAAAATATTCGCTTTGAATTTAACACCCGATTTTACATCTTAAAAATTTGAATAAAAAGTGCGGCTTAAATTCGAAGTAACGTGGTATTTTATTTATCATTATTTTGTATTATTTTTTAATTCTCTTTAATGGTAATAGGAGCGCTATCTAGTAATTAATTACAGCAATACCTCGCATAGTCCGGTTAATTGGTTCCTCTTTCTTACTGGACTAATTGAAACCGGACTGTTTGAGGAATGTAATCTATACGAAAAATTATAATTGGTTCCAAGAAATTTTCGATTTGCATATATGTTTTTTTAAATTGTAAATTCTCACATTACTAATTATTTTTTTGCACATTAAACATTAAAATCTTTATAAAAGATTTATAATAGATAGTAGAAAGGAGCAAAAAGTGGGTTTGAGCCCATAAAGACAAATAGATAAAGAGGGCTGGCAGGTGAACACATTTGCTTTCTCCAAGTCAATCACTTGGCGCCATTCCAAATGCAGAGCAGCACTCTCTGTAAGACTGAACAATTCAACAAGAAACGAGAAGTGTCTGGCAATGGCCAGCCGGCAAAATCGTTTTGATTGCTCACAAGTCACTACCTACTTGAAAAGGCACAGAAATATTAATCATGAAAAATTAATGATTAATAAAACAACATAATGAATTTAAAGTTTTTATTGTAAATAAATGAACAAAAAATTTTAACTCAAAGATTCTTTTTTATTGAAAAAATGCAAAATTGATGTCTGCATAAGTTTCTTTTGTTTCCGTTCTTCGTACATCTCTGTAGCATTAAATTGGATTTATCTTAACAAACATTGTTAAAATAAATTTGGCAACACTACAGCAGCTGCCTGCATGTCTTAGCTCATCAAATAGTGGCTATTCGAATCATATATAACAGGGGTGGCCAACAGGTCGATCGCAGGATAATTTGTAGTCAATCTTCGTAAGTTATCAGATGACTCTTTTATTGCATAGTGCATTCTCTAGACAACTAAAGCCAAAATTTCGGTTTATTGCTGAGTATGGCCCAAAACAAAATAGCTGGTAGTAGGAGAGTATTTAGACAAAATTCTAAATTCGCTGACGATGCCAACATGGTGCCTATGAATTGAGAGTTGTGAGAATTGAAATGAAGTGTTGTGTTTGGATTTATGAGTAAAGTAAAAGGAAAAAACCATCGCCACTGCCAGATATCTCATTTTGGGCTAATGTCTTTTTGGGATATGTGGTTTTGGGCTCCTATCTCTACCCTCACCCATCAAACGAAGAATTTCGAAGGTAGATCGCAAACTCATTTTTAACATAAAAAGCCGATCTTAATGACAAAAACAAGTTGGCCACCCCTGATAAATAAGTATTAAATAACAAGCTCACTTACATTTTGTATTTATTCTAAAAAAATAAAGTAAATTCATGATGATGAGTGGTATCTATCCAGGAAAAACTTGGCCTTCAAGTGATGTTAGATAACATTCTAGGACATCTGAAGGCATTTCAGTTCCCCCATCCAAATACTGAAGTTGTATTTCTGCCTCCATATATCACTTCATTCATACAATTAATGGACCAAGGAATTATAGAAACATTCAAGTGATACTAAATATGTTGCACATTTAACAAGATTCTAGAAGCTACTGAAAATGACCCAAATCTGACATACACAAATTGTTGGAAACAGTTCAACATAACTGACTGCATCAACATTAAAGAAGTCAACTCTGAATGCTGTTAGTCTAAGCTGTGAAGGAGTGTGTGAATGAATTTGCCCAACAAACTCCCAGAGGTCAAGCAGATAGTGAATGTTATAAAGCCTCTGGGTGATGAAGGTTTGGAGGATATAAAAGATGATGAAATAGAGCAATTATTGCAGTCACAAAAAAGGAATTGACTGAAGAGGAAATGGAGGAATTGTTACATTTATAACTAATGGAATAAATTGACAGCTCAATCAAGTGAAAAAACATAAAAATTTAATTTTATTACCCGTAGAACTTTCAATTAAACTCTTCCATTTATATAAACGACTTTAAAAACTGCTTAGACTCCAATACTTAGCAAAATTGGGATAACTAGCACTTAAAGCAGCTGAGATAAATAAGAAAAAACTTTAAACTTAAAACATTAGTGTTTTATAAGTTATTAAAGTTTTTTCTTATTTATCTCAGCTGCTTTAAGTGCTAGTTATCTCAATTTTGCCAATCTTCTGTTTATATGCATTTCAGTTTTATTTTTGGAAAACATGCATTAATTATTAATTTATGTTTGCAATAAAACATAAATGTAACAAAAATGTTTATAATATTATTATTTTTCTTTTCACTTTCTTCTTAAATATAACTGATGGAATAATTTGACAGCTCAATCAAGTGAAAAAACATAAAAATTTAATTTTATTACCCGTAGAACTTTCGACTTAATCAAGCCATCATCAGCGGTTGATTCAACCGCTGATGATGGCTTGATTAAGTCGAAAGTTCTACGGGTAATAAAATTAAATTTTTATGTTTTTTCACTTGATTGAGCTGTCAAATTATTCCATCAGTTATATTTAAGAAGAAAGTGAAAAGAAAAATAATAATATTATAAACATTTTTGTTACATTTATGTTTTATTGCAAACATAAATTAATAATTAATGCATGTTTTCCAAAAATAAAACTGAAATGCATATAAACAGAAGATTGGCAAAATTGAGATAACTAGCACTTAAAGCAGCTGAGATAAATAAGAAAAAACTTTAATAACTTATAAAACACTAATGTTTTAAGTTTAAAGTTTTTTCTTATTTATCTCAGCTGCTTTAAGTGCTAGTTATCCCAATTTTGCTAAGTATTGGAGTCTAAGCAGTTTTTAAAGTCGTTTATATAAATGGAAGAGTTTAATTATTACTTTAAATAAAAGAACATAAATAGCACTGAATTGCAGCTGAGATAAATATTTTTATTTGTTAAAACGCAAACGTTTTCGGCTAAGTAGCCATCTTCAGGCATTCTTTTAAGAATTCGAAATTAAAATTCTTACAAAGCTTAATTATATATTCTTGTGAGAAAGTTGACTTTGACCTGTCCTATTTTTATTTTATTATGCACTTTATTATTTATTGTTATTTTCTTATTATCTAACATATTATATTTTAGTTTAAAAGTTAACTTACTTCCCACGTTCTCTATCACCGTCGTTAGCAATCACGTGATACGGAATCGGAACCCGTATCCAGAAGAGCTATCCCGGTTAATGATGTCTTATCTACATAATAGTTACCACTGAACTGATATGTGAAAATAAGAATGATCCGTATTGGTGTTTTGTTCGATATATAAATTAACTGTAATGATGATGATATGAATGAATTACTCTGTAAGCTAATAACTTTAAACTTGTTATGTATAAGTATGAAAATGAAGCTACACGGGACTGTACGTCACTCAGATATAAAAAGCCGACGAACTCAACAAAAAAACAAGGTGTTGTTTGATAATTGGAGATGTTGTCTTGACGTAAAATTGGCAAAAGTGACATTTGAGTTTCTTGTAAAGATTGACAGTTGTCTGAAGTTTGTATCAAAAGGTGGAGGTAATAGAATTTTAGTAATATTTAAGGTTTGTTTTCTTTGTGAATAATTGATTGTTGAATTTTGAATTGGATTAAACAAGTTTTGTTGATTAATTTCTTGTTACTTTAGTATAGTTCCAATAAAGCATTTATTAACACTTTTGTAAGTGTTTTGAGTATATGTTACTTAACTTGTTTGAGAAGTTTTTCAATTTACTAGTATAAGTTCCTAACATCGTTGTTTGTTCTTGTTCTAACACTTAATCGGCACTTCTAGTTTAAGTTCCAATTTCCGGTTCGTTTCGCCCGTTAGACGTTAATCGTTGTTAGATTGTTTTGTAATTAATTAGTTTTAAGTTAGAACTTAGTTAAAGACCTGAGCTCTGGCCGAACTCTGGAATTTGCAGCGTTGCTAGACCGTTAGACTTAGTTATAATTAATAGAATTTGCATTCGTTCTAATCCGCGACTTTATATTCTTAACAGCACCAAAGTATGCTTTTTCATAATAAGTTTAATATTTTAAAGAAACAATTTTATGAAAAATACTTTCAGTTTACTCTGTGCCCTCTTCAGTTATACCAAACTATTTATATTTGTTTAAATGTACAGACCCGTGCAAAAACTTTGTCAGGTTACAGGTAAAGGTTCGGCTATCCAACAATATGCAAAAGTATCGGCAATAATCACATCAAGAGTAGAGCGATGCTGCTGTAAGTTGGATAGGCATCATTCCACAGTTTCCATAGCTATAGGGGAGGGAAAGTAGTGTGGGTGAACTGAAAATTTGAAACTTGGAAGTTACGATTATTTTGAAAGGAAGTCAGTGTTTATTATTTAATTATACTTTACACAATATAATAAAAACATAACTAGATACCGAAAAACATGACAAGTGACCACAAATATTAAGCGATAATAAAGCAGTTGCTGTAAACTTATGGTACGAATACCATATAACTTATATGGCTCTATAATAAGTTGTTCAATCTTACCTTAAAGTTAAACTTAAAAGTTCGCCAGGTAAAAGTGCCTTACGGAAATTGGTATAATTTCTTTTAAACAAGTCGAAGAAGCACACGATAATTTCTTCATACGTTTGCACATGCTCGATATAAATTATCGTCTGCTTCTTCGAACAGATGTGGTATATGTTCACGAATTACGATTATCTAAGCGAATTGGAAGAAACATATAAAAAGAAAAATCAACAAAATTTCGAAATGCCACTCCATATACCGTTATCCACCAAACAATTAATAATTCAAAATAGGCAAACAGGAATGACAGTCAGCAAGCTATCGAAAATATTTCAAGTTAGTGAGAGAACGATTTATAGAATATGCAAACACATAATCTATAAATCTTTGTATTAAAATGTCATAATAAAGTAAACTACTTCAAAAAATATTGATGATTTATGTACTTGAATGTTTTATTTCGTATTTAATTCCTAGGGTTGCAAAAAATCTCGTAATGAAAAATGGAGTCATGAATGAAAAGCACTGCCCTAGTGTAATAATATTAAATTAAACTTGTAATTTTAACAATTAATTTTCAAATGAAGGCTATGGTGCCACATCTGTTGAGTTAATAATAAATTTTTAAATTTGAATTAAAGTGGTGCCATTTAGTAATTAATTATTACCTTAATAATATATTATTAACAGCAGGTGACTCTGTATCACCATACCATTAATACACAAGAACAGGGTGACATAATCTTTTGTGGCCTTGAATTCTTCTGTAGAGAGCTTTCAGCTTTGGAGATGTAATGGTCTTATAGTCGATTCATTTACATTCATTAACCTAATCACTGATGCAGCACTTTTACTGTGCTCTAATGTTTCTAGCCATTTTTGCTGGTTTATCATCATTAACTATATTTTCCAAATGTTTGGAGTACATGATGATGAAAAAGAATAATCTATAAAAACAAAACTAATGATAGATTGGATTTAAGAAAAATGCACATGAAACAGAAATGAATATGAAATAACATTAATACATATTCAGGGCACAGAAATATGAGACTGACTGATTTTACTCTTATTGATAGCTATATACTGTATGCATAGAAATTGTAAGTCTGTTCTTATCCTAGAAATCATGATCTAAGTGATTTAAAAAGAAAATGTGATGTCCCTTAGACCCAAAACCAAGCCTAAAATCAATATTGATCCTTTCTTTTCTACCCCCTTCTTTCCCTTGGTGCAAAAATTCTTACCATTTTCTAAAATTCTAAATGAGACATCTATAAAATTGTTAATCTACAGTGAAAAATAATGATAATGATAAATAGAAAATAAACATTTACAAAAGTATTTAGTGGCTGCTATCAAAAACTGCATATACATGAATCCCAGATCCACGATTGTGAATTGTGCATTTATGTAACTGTGTATATATGAATTCCAAAGTTAGAGAACCCGCAGTTGATGAGGGATTACTGTATAATAGTTTTTTCTTTTCTTTTATTTTCATTTATTTTATATAAATTAAAATGCAATTTTTATTAATTTTTAATTTTATGCTTATGTTTATAAATCTATGACATACTTATGTGCTGAATTTTGAATATTTACACTTTGAATATCATATTCATTTTCATTTGATGTTTCTGTGTATCTGGTAATTATGATGCAAATTATAAATTTTTATTATTTAGATAAATTAGAAAATATCCAATTTCATAATTAAATTTTTATGAAATTTAGAAATTATATTCCGAATGCATTTCCCTCTGAACTATGCAGTTTTTTTGGGGGCTACAAGGAATTGAAATTTGACAATTTAATTTTATATTCAAATTCCATTTATTCGTATAGAAAATACAATATTTAAAAATTGCAATAATTATTTTATTATTATTTGATTTTTATCACTTCTCCAAATAAGTCATAAACTACAAAATACTTACAAATTTTTGACCAGGAGAAAAAAATTAATATTATATCATTTCAGTTAATCATAATGCAATAGGCTCTCTTTTATCCAGTCTCACTTTAACCAGCCACATTTTTTCATTTAGTTATCTGCTAACTAATTAGTTTGTATTAGTATTACTATTTTAGTTTGTATTATTGTATTATGTTTTCACTCCATTCAATAATTTTAATATTGATAGTTCCTTACTAAAAACCTAAAAAGCTTGTGATGAAACACATAACATTAATTTTATAGTAAATTGTCAGAAACATTTCTTAAAAATAATAATTTTTTCTGATGCTAAAGTAGATTATTGAAATAAGCAACATTATTGATTGTAAAATTAAATTTTTCAATCCTAGTTTTTTATTTAAAATTCATAAATTTTATATGATGATTATTTTGAAATTTATTTTTTATTTTAAATATTTTAGGAAATTACTGCTCATTTAGGTATATCATGGAACAAAAGATTCAAAAAGCATTATGGACCATTTAATAAGGTAAAAATTTAAGTTTATGATCATTTGAGAGTAATTATAAGAGTTGCTTTTGAGAATAATTCTTAAATATGGACTTATTTATGAAATTAATTATCAGATAGCATTGCTTTATTATATGAAAGCTGATTTGCTGAAAATTGCTTACATATGAATATACAAAGATTCTTCCTCATAACTATTCTTCATACAATACAAAGTAATTTTGATCATCACACTGAAACAAACATGTTTACAATATATCTGATTCAGTATGATAAAAGAATAATCAGATGATATAAATTCTTTCTGTTAAGTTTTAAAAGAAGATTATGTTGTTATAAATAGCTCTATAGTTATTATATATACTGCAGTTCTATAATTCATTACAAGTAATTGCAGATACTTTTTTACAATTCTACAGTTGTATGTGCTAGTATACAAAAATAAATGTTGGAGACTATTATATAAATCACTTTAATATAAGAATAGAAATATACCAGTATATTTATATAATATAGACAAAATATTACAAATGTAATGCTAAATCTTATATTAAACACCATATGATTTATTCATAGAAAATTGCTTTTTATAGTTAAATATCTCTTTCATAATTAATAATAATAATAATATTTACACTGTGTTGTCATAAAAGAATGGAAAGTAGTCAAAAAAAGAACAAACCTTGCATTGATCAAACAATATCGCACATCCCTATATACCAGGGCTTCTCAAACTTTTCCATTTGGCGATGCATTTTACCCAAGAAAATATTTTCGCAATCCTGGATATAGAGGTATATAAACTAGGAATATAAATTAAAACATTTGCTAAAATTTCTGCGACCCCCAAATTTGGTTATGTGACCCCATATGGAGTCACGTAACTAAATTTATATTTTCAAACTCATATATTCTCAAATAGTCATCCAATCTCTCTATTCTTTTCTTAGTCTCTTTTTTTCACATTTACCATTTATTCATCAAGTGTTCACTTGCTTTGTTAATTGCTCTCCACTTATTTGCTCTATATAATCATTTTGGTCATGTGGATCAAATGAATAGAAAAATAATTAATAAAGCAAGTGTAGTTATTTCAAATTTGACTTATACACTGCATAATCTGCATTCCTTTTCACTCACACTACTTTTATACTATGTTGTTTAGAACATAATCATACCTTGCTGTTCCAAGTCATCATGTGAGGAAGTTAACTTGGACCTGTCCTATTTTTATTTTATTATGCACTCTATTTACAATATGAGAATTTCTACATTCCAAACATATTGAAACATTCAGAATTTCGCATACATTCCCTAATTTCAAAATATTTAAGGAACACAATTTCTCCATGCTTTCATAAATTTTTCTTAAAGTTTTCATAAGTTGGATCAAATACATTTAGAGGAGAACCTTACAGATAGTAACCTAGACTTTATTCTCAAGAAAGAAAGAGAAGGCAAAAAATTGATGAACCTACTTAGACCTGAAAGTAACGACAGACAACAGAACAATGGATCAAGGTATTTGGAAAAAATGCTTACACACCTATATTGATCCTGATATGGCCTGAATTTATAAGAAAGCAAGGATTAAAGCACTACTTGAAAGATTCAACACATATTGTAATAATATGGAAGATAAGCGACAGGAATAGGAATCAGTGACCAATGTGGGCTAGGAAGCACAGATATAATAGGAATTCAGTGTTAAAGAAATGGAAGGAAATGCAAAATATGAATGAGAACATACAGAAAGAGATCCAAGTTTAGGAAAGTCAATTATAACAAATCTTTTTTAACTTAAGAAAAAGAATGGAAAAATTAACAAGTTATTCTTTAATATATAACAGAAGAAATATGAATTTTAATAGCATAAGAAATGACAAGGATAGGAATGATCACTACTTGGAGCAAAAGAGGAATTTAAGTCATACCATGGAATAATAGAACAGGGGAGTATGTAGGATATACAAATGAAGGGTTAAAGGTGAGAATAAATGAACATAAAAATGATATTAGAAAAGAAGCTATAACAATAGCTTTAGTGCAGGAGGCCAGTGTAATTACAAGTTGTACGTAAAATGAGAGAGGAAAAAGGTGGTTAACAAAATTAATAACAGTGATGAAGGGAGAAACTGAAGTAATAAAGATTTATAAGGAAAAGAAATTAGAAAAAACATGGTTACCATTGTTGCATTGGAAAACAAAGACTGCATGACACTGATGTGCTAAAGATTGCTTAGTGTGCTTTAATTTTAATATTGTCAATATGGCATTAGTTGTTAAAAAGTTAAGTAAATTAAGTTTTTAGTTAGTTACAATTTATTTATGTATACCATCTATATATTTTCTAACTTCTAATATTATGTTGACTATAGAACAGAAACAATTATTATGTCAATGTTGATCGTAGTTGTTTAAACAAAAAGGTTGATTGCTAAGCAACAGTACTTGTTCATTTAGCATTAATCTTGGAATTTTATGTAATTTAAACTTGTTTTTTTGCTGTTATTTGAGTTTAACATATGATTTTATTATTTGTGTTAAGACTTGAGGCAGGGTGAATAAGCAAAAAGTACTCTCTTATAATTAATTGCTGTTACAGTAAACTTTTTAACCTGTTAAAGGCTATTATTATTGTTGGGTTTGATGGATACAAATATATCAATGGAAGTGGATATCAGTAGATAGAATGTAAGGCTAATACTTTTCGTTTCAATTTTTATGATGTTTTGGTCATTGCTGGAGTTGATAAAACTACCATCAATGGACAAATATAAAATAAGATTTATGGAAAATATCCTGGGATTTGTCTTCAGCCTAGATCAAATATATAGCAAAGTAGTAAAATGGAATACATTATGAGAAATCCCAAGGTCAATATCTTCATAGAAACAGTGCCAAGAAATCAATGCTAATATACAAGACTGATTAATATCAAAGCTGCAATACAAGTCTAGTTAATGCTATATTGGAAGATCATTCTAAATTTAATTTATTAATTCACATATCAGGTTTCTATTATAATATGAAGTGATAACTGGAACAATGAGATCATATAAAATGTCCCTGGGCTACTAGATCTATGGATTTCTTTAAGAATGATTGTGAAAAATAATATGTTATCTATTATCAATAATATTACATGAACAGAAGATACAGATCAACAAAATCTGTGTAAAAGCTAACCATAATATTCCCTAATTGTGATGAAAGCTAAAATATTGATTTGATGTTTGTCATTCATAAGTATTACAATTGAACTTTATTAATTATTAGATACTGTTAAAAAAAAACTTTTAATTTTATCTTTCCAATGATTTATATTTCTTACCTTCCATTTAAATGAATTCTGAGTAATAAAATAAGAAAAATTATTTATAAACACAATGCGTTGATATTTTCAATGCATATGTACAAACATGAATTTTATTTTAATTCAATATTTACTTAAAATATTAATATATCAAAAGTTTACTTACTTGCAGTATATGAGGTGGTGTTAAATATTGCATCCTCTGTCCCATTGGAGATGGCATAGGTGCTACCTGAGTCTGAAAGCGAGACTGTATATGAGGACTAGATGGATGGAGGAAAGGAGGTGATGGTTGTTGAGGAGAATGATGTGGTGATAATAATAACTGAGATTGTGGATAGTTACAGCCACAAGAAAAACCAGTTGAGGTTACATGATGTGTTGCAGCAATATTTGCAGCTGCACAACTTTGGGAAGTTGGTTCTCCATATGTATAATATTGTGAGTATAAAGTTGTTCGGCCATTCCCATTATTTGGAGTATTAAACATTGGCAGAGGTTGAGGAGAAAGAGGAGGAGCCACAGAACAAGAAATCTAATTTTAAACAGAGCAAAATATTTATTATTTCAGAATATATTAAAAATTAATTAATTATTGTTAAGATTTTTTATGATTCGAAATGTGTTTTCAACATACATATAAAATGTAAAGCTATTTAATATTTTGAAGACAGTACACATAATTTTGATTTGCTATGAAGACTGATATTTTCCAAAATTTTCTACATTTCAGAAAAGTTTTTTTTAATTATTGGCTTCGTAAAAAATAACTATTATATACTCATGTATAACCTATGGAATGCCCATCGTTTTTTCTAATTAAGCCTCGTTAATATGCCAAAACAAAAAAATGCAAATTGCAATATCTTGCTTAATTTTCATCAAATTTTTTTGAAATTTTCATAGTTTATTACATTTTTTATTGTGATTCTAATGATGTAGGAAATTCTTTCAAATTTTATTTTTTTCACAATTTTTCGTTCATTATATGAGATCTGAGAAAAAACAATTTTTTATATATAAAATCTTTGCCATCCAACAAAATATTTGGTATTTTCTGATAGCGGCAAGTCTTCTGAATAAAATGAGATACGAATGAAGAAAATTGGATATTTTAAAAAATTTATGATAAAAAATGAAATATTATGCAAATTTTAATTAAGTTAATTAATTAGTCAAAAATTGACAAAAATTTATGAAAATATTGTCATTTTTTTTAATAAAATCTGTTTATTGATACGTTTCTTCTTTGTTTCAATAATTTTTATTTTAATGTTTTATAAATTTTCGAATTTATAACAAAAAATAATATATATGAAAATTGTCCACAATCTTACATAAATAGCTATAACATTTTATACTCTAATTGGCCTTGAGATAGTTTGTTGATACTCTATACCCAATACCACAAGCAGCGTGATAAAGTAGGCTTGGCTGCAATTTCCTGCAAAACGATTGCCTGCCATAAAACAATAAAAGTGCCACATCCCTTTTTATTGCCTGGAGTTGTTTACATTAGGATTTTAAATTTTACTAAATTATCTGTAAAAGTAAAACAATAAATGAAAGTAAAAATATTCCCTATTTTAACAGAATTAACCTAAAATTTTCGTATTATCAGCAAAATTTTTTCAATTTTACAGTTCATCATAGTAAAATTCCACGTTTTGCTCAAAATTTCAAAAATAAATTTATCTAACCCCAAAATCAAAATAGGATTATTAAAATATGATAGAATAGAAAGCAGAATCGATAAGATTCAACAAAAATATAATCCAAATTTTACAAATACAGTCGGACCTTCATATATCGAAATTGAAGGTGTCTTAGAAAAATGTCGATACATAGAAACTTCGTTATATAGAAACCTGAATTTTCTCTAATATAGTATATTAGTTAAGTGATATTTTGTCCGTATCGCCTTTATCGTGGCCCCCTGAAGGCAGCGATGGTGGCTCATGGTTTGTAAAACTCCAACTTAAATGATTTGAAAAATTCTGCTGAGCTCTATCTTCAGGTAGTTATCACTGCTACAATGAGTGAGGGCACGTCTAAAATAGGCTCGAAAGGACGCTTTCTTATAAGACCACGGATCATATGACCATACTGGTATCAGCACAGGTGTGTCCGTAGGTTTGACAAAAACCGTGGTTTCTATGTGCCCAGTTCTAAGCATAATTCTTATGTCTAGATGATCGACGGTTTCAATATGTTCATGATGGTTTCAATATGAAACCGTCGATTATCTAGACATAAGAATTATGCTTAGAACTGGGCACACAGAAACCACGGTTTTTGTCAAACCTACGAACACACCTGTGCTGATACTAGTATGGTCATATGATCCGTGGTCTTATAAGAAAGCATCCTTTCGAGACTATTTTAGACGTGCCCTCACTCATTGTAGCAGTGATAACTACCTGAAGATAGAGCTCAGCAGAATCTATCAAAGTGGGGCCAGACACGGATACACTGATTTGAAAAGTTTTGGGAAAAAATATGCAAATGAATTTTTTTAATGTTTACAGAATCTATCAAAGTGGGGCCAGACACAGATACACTGATTTGAAAAGTTTTGGGAAAAAATATGCAAATGAATTTTTTTAATGTTTAAAAATATATATACAGTATATTAATGTATTAAAAGTCTACTGCATGTAATAGATATGAAAAAATAAGATGGACAAAACATGCATTTTTTATTAAACAAAATACAGTCGAATCTCGATAACTCGAACCTCTATTACTCGAAGTTTCGATAAGTCGAAGCAATTCTCGTTTTCCGAATGGCCTTCTGATAATATACATTTGTATTCGTCTCTTTAAGTCGAATTTCTATAAATTGAATTATTTGATATCTCGAAACTTAATTTATGTTCCCAGAAATTTTGTTTATTTTATAACTTGAATTTAAATTTGTTAGATACAATAATTACAGATTATGTATTAATTTTTTATTTTTGTATGACTAGCCATATTCAGGAGAATTTGATTTCAAATAAACTGTGCTGTGTTCATCATACTGTACTGTAATTGCCAAATTGTTAAAAGTAGCCAATATAGCCTGACATTCAGATGCACTTTGACTGGTATCACTGATCAGACGCCGGAATTTCTCCATCTGACTGTTCTAACTTCAATTTCGTTCACACTTTAAATGCATGTGGAAGTACCCATACATTGTGACCTCTATGGTGTTAGGTCTTTTTTCTGAGATCTGAGTGTCTTTGTTTTGCACACTTATCCACACAAATCACTGAGAACAGTTGTTTTATTCACTTTAAATCGTTTTCTGTAAAGATGGAGAAACAGAAGAGAAAATTAAGCACTTTAAGTTTAAGTGAAAAAGTTAAAATTATTTAGGAAGTAGAAAAAGGAGATAAAAAAAGAAGGATATCGCAGCAGAATATGATATTCCACCCAGTACTCTGTCAACGATTTTAATAGATAAAGACAAAATTGTAAAGGCAATTGACGAAGCCGTGTGTCCACTGCAGCGGAAAAGACTGAAAACATCAAGCTTCCCACAGCTGGAAGAGTGTATGGTAAAATGGATGCGGAATGTACAAGAAAAAACATTCCCGTGTCAAGCAATGTTATTCAAGAACAAGATAACAAATTTGCTAAGAACCTAAGATTAGACTCTTTTCAAGCCAGTCCAGGATGGTTGGAGAAATTTAAAATCCGAAATGGTATTGTGCAGAAGGCAGTATCTGGGAAAGGTGCTGATGTTTCTGAAGTTGCCTGTGACGAGTATTGATGACAAATTCTCCCGACACTACTAGAAGGGTATAAGCCAGATGATGTCTTTAATGCAGATGAAACAGGACTCTTCTTTAAGTGCTTGCCGGATAAAACTCTGGCCTTTAAAGGTGAGAAATGCCAAGGTGGAAAAAGAAGTAAAGAAAGGATTACAGTAATGGTAGCAGTGAACATGAGAGGAAAAGAAAAATTTAAATTGTTAGTGATAGGGAAATCTGCTAAACCACGTTGTTTTTCTAATGTTAAATGCTAATAAAAGTAATGTTAATAAATATGTAATGTTAGTAAATCCTTGCCTGTTTTGTATAAGCACAACAAAAGGTCTTGGATGAAAGTTCCATTTTTGAAACTTTGATTCAAAAATTTGACAAGAAATTCCATCTGGAAAATAGAAATGTGTTACTTTTCATTGACAACTGCCCTGCTTATCCCAAATTCCTTGTCCACAACCTAAAGGCAGTAAAACTTGTCTACCTGCCTCCCAATATCTTATCAAAACTGCAGCCGATGGATCAAGGTATAATAAGAAATTTAAACATCACTACCGAAGACGCGCTATCACCAGGATCAACAACAACATCGAAATGAGTAAACCTGCGAATGATATGAATCTCCAAGATGCCATCCACATTCTTCAAAAGTCCTGGGAAGATGTTAAGTCGGAAACAGTAGCAAATTGCTTTAGGAAAGCAGGTTTTACAACAGATGAGTGCATAACTGAATACACTGAGGAAGATTCTACAGTTATGATACTGCCCGAACAGTGGTCTGTATTCAAGGAGAATTTTCAAATTGTCAAGAAACGGACTTCGAAGAATATCTGAAAATGGATTCCAATGTCATTGTTTCAGAGTATCCTTCAGATGATCTGTGAAGTTGCCATGGGCATCCCCAGTCGTCATAGTGAAGAAGAAAACGGGAGACTGGAGATTGTGCGTGGACTAAAATTTTTCCGGATTTAGCTGGCGCACCCTGTAAACTTAATCACCTCTATAGTATGATGGCCGCAAATACAATTACTGTTCCTCTTGCCACTTGGGATAATATGGTAGCTATGATAAACGATTTGACAGCCAGAATACACAGTCTTGAACAAGACCGAAGCGTTGATCCTCCGAGATCCAGACATCGGAGATCATCAACCACCAGCCCAGGAACAACTTATACCTGACGCATCATTAGCCAGAGACGATAGTCCGTCCATCCCTGAACAAAGATTCCTGGACCCATCTATACGGGAACGACTTATGTCTGACGCATTTAGGAGGTTACCGAACGGACAATCCTGACCGAAGTCCTAGAAGTCCACCCGTTGTCCCGCCTCGACCAGATCTCTCATCTCTCTCCCACCGAATTGTGGTGGTAACTGCTCCACCACCACCCGTACCAAAAGACGACCGTAAGACAAATATCACTGATTTCTTTGATGATATGGAACAATATTTTATCACCCAGGAAATACCACAAGAAAAATGGGTGGACATCGCTGCCGCACAACTTAAAGGCAATCCGGCCAAGTGGTGGAAGGTCGAAGGCAGAACCAGGAGAGACGCTAGAGATTGGTCTAACTTTAAACAGCACCTAATCGCATTATTTGCTCCCCCGCTAGACAAAATAACCAGGACCAATCAAGCCATTAACAGGACTTATGATGGCAGCGTAAATGTGGAAGGTTTCCTGTTAGAAACTGTACGGCTATACAGGAAATGGAAACCCCAAGCTCCAGACGAGGACATAATCCAATGCATGATCTCCCAACTGCCCTTGGATATGCAAGAGTACCTCGAAAATCGGTACCTCCCTACTATCGATGAAGCAATTCAAGTCATATCAAGATACATGCTCCGTAGACAACCCGGAGCCCCTCGTCCTCAGCGTCCGACGACTCAAAACTCTCCTAGGATCAGTCCGGTGCAGAGAAGTACTGCCAAACCACGGGTACCCACATGCAACTCACCGCCACGCAACACACCATGCACGTCGACGCAAAAAATGTCAGCTATTCAATGTTATAAGTGCAAGAATTGGGGTCATTACTCAAGAGATTGCCCTCAAAGGCGCAATAGGCCAGCCACTAATAATATCCGAAATCAAACCTTCCAACCTAGAAGAAGTCAGCGTCAGGGAAACTAAACGAGAGGCCAAGACAGGAGGCTTGTATTTCTACAATGGAAAAAACCTCCTTCGTTGGACTATCAATAACAAGTAAGACAAATTTACGTTTATTTCTATCTTTATTGATGATAATATTGTCAATGCATGAATAGATACTGGCGCAGATAACACCGCCATTAGTGAGAATGTGTGGAAACAAATAAGAAAGAAGAACCCACATATTTACCCCCATCCAGGTCCGTACGGTTAGCTGTGCAAGGAGACAAGTATCGAACTTTAGATTGTTTTCTAGCAGAGATAAAGGTCAATAATGTCACACTAAAACAACCGTGCATGATTGTTCCAGATTTAGCAGTGCCATGTTTGTTGGGACTCGATTTCGTCCAACAACACGAAAACGTTACTCATTATTAAATGGTTATGTTAAAAAAAAATACTGGTCTGCTTATGTGTGCTTAGAATTTGTTTAATAGTTATATAAACACCAAAGAGAGCTGTTAAAATTTCTTAATTTTTAGTTTTATTTTGTGATTGAACTTTCAACTGATACAACTTTAAAGTCTCAATTTAAAGCAAAATGTCTTCATAATTAGTGTTTGTAAGAGCTGATGATGACACAGAAGCCGAAAACATTACTCAGATTAAATGGTTATGTTAAAAAAATACTGGTCTGCTTATGTGTGCTGGAAGACATTAGAAAAGAAATTGAGTGTCTTTCTGACAAAGTGCTTAAATTTCTGTTGCCATTTACAAGTACAGAGCTTGTGGAAAAAGCTCTCTCTTCATATATTTTTATCAAAAATAAGTATCGCAACAAGTTGAATGCAGTTCCAGATTTAAAATTATACTTTGGAATCACTTGAACCCGATATTAAAAAATTATGTGCCACAAAACAAGGACAAGGATCACACTAAATACCTTTTAATCAAAATAAAAGACTTTCAATTAGTTATTTAAGCAGTATTTTATTCTAATTGTTGTGATATTTTTTAAGATATATATAGATAATATATTTATTTTCATATTATAAATCTGAAATGCCTGAGTGCACGTGTGCACTTTTAACGCAAGAATGTCTGAATGGATTTTTATGAAACAACTTTTGTTTGTTAGGGGATTTATGCGAGAAGATTTGAAGACAGGTACTGATTATTAGAAACTGATTTTATATATTGTAATTGACATAAATTACCTGATATAAAATCCAAGATGGAAGATTGATGTAATTTGAGCAACCTCATTGGGTTACAGTGACCACATGATATGTTAGCTGGCTGTTATCATTGGATTACTATGATTATGTCTTTCGTAACTGAGCAGTCTCATTGGCTCATAATGGACACGATTGTTGCATGTGATCTCCAAGAGACTGTTCAGTTACTAAATTAATGGCGTATATTGAGCACTGTGCTGTATATTATTTTGTAAAATTATTGAACTTTAGAATTCATATTAAAAGGTTTTTAAAGCTTTTTTTTAATCTTTCTCTAATTTTATTGATTATAGCTTACATTACTTATTTAGCCATAATATACTTAATTTAATCTTTGATTATGCTTAGTGATCACATGTTATAAGATTAGATATCTTTAATGCCATATGGCTATTAAAGATATCTAATCTTATATATATATTTATATAAATCTAAATACCTGTGCACGTATGTTCAATTACAAAGGCAAGATAGAATGAATCAATTTTTATGAAATAACCAATATATTTCCTAATGTCCCTTAAGATTGTCAGTATCATTACCACGTGCATCGATGTTCACATGTGAAGAAATGAAACCGTCATTGCCCTACAAAGCAATAATTTGACTTACAATAATAGAGTTTTATAAAAGTTTTCAAATTATTCATGCAGCTACTGATTTGTTATTTAATTTATCAGCATTTTTCAATCTGTGATTATTTTATTTCATGATTTTCACTAATGTAAATTTTTATTATGTAGAAGAATTATATTTGAGATTAATTCACATATATTGTGATGCTCTTTGTTTGAGATTATGTCATTTCATATATTGTTTTGATATAGTTTTCGTACATCATACAGTTGTATAAATTTCATAATGTCATGAAAAAGAGAGAACTCTTTAGGTAGATTAACTCCTGCTGCTAAAAGATTGAGTTTAATTCAAGAAAATGAAACATTAGAAGATCAAACAAATTGATAGAATTTTCTATTAGAGAAAGAAAGAGAAAGAAGGGAACATTTGAAAAGACACATATTTCAAATGAAAAATGTATCTATACAAGAAAGATTGTAAATGTCAGAATACATTGAAGAAAATCGTAAATGTCATCTAAAATGTTATAATTTAAGAAAAAGAGAGAAACTTAAGTTCAACACCGTGAACTATCTGAGCAATGTTAGGCACAGGTCTGCTAGTCCATATTATAAATTATGTTTTTCTTTACCTCACTGACAACTTAAAAGGACAGTACAGGTAAGTGTTTTTTTTTGAGGGTATTCATAACCGATATACCTAATCAAAGAGGTACATGGGACAAAAAAGGTTTGGAAACACTGATGTAGAGCATTAAATTGGCATCTCTGATCATAGGTTCCCTATCTCAGGCTCTTCTACTATCTGTATCATTCTGACCCTGTAATTTGTGGACATTGTGCATGCATGTCCAAAAGCAGTACTTTGAAAATAAACTATTTTAGTGTAAAAGGTATGTAAAATAAAGATATCTTGTTATTATATGAACTTTTGATCACTTCTTGTAATACAATACAACTGATTAATAGCAGACATTTTGTTATCTGCTACTAAACAAGAAAAATGAAAATTACAAATCAGAAAGCAGAAACAGCATGCTTCTAGCTGCCATTGTTTCACAATTATACAGTAGACTCATGTTTTTATGAACTGGTACAGACTGTGAAAAAAGTTTGTAAAATCAAAAGTTCTTAAATGGGAATAACACTAAAAAATCGAAAAATACAATTAGTTCCAAAGAAATCACTAATTTTTGTTTGCTTTAGTGTAATACTTTTATAAACATAAGCTTCCATAGAGTCAATGCAAGCAAGCATGTCAGAGTTATTGTCTGTTTCAAAAAAAAAGACAAACCTGACAGCCATTCAATGGCTTCTTTAAGTGTAGGTCTTGGGATGGCCTTGCATTCTTCATCATCATCAAATTGTTCTTCTGTATCCGGGTTCAAAACCTGCTTAATTATCTCATCATCCAATATTTCTTCCATACATACAATGTTCTCATCTATATCCAAGAAATCCTAAAAAGTCAGTCTTCAGGCACTTGTGGGACCCTGCGATGAAGTTCTTGTAGCAAGGCTTCATCAGTATTGTAATCACTATCTGAGATTTCTTCATCTGCAATCACATTATCTTTAGCAAACCCTGTATGACAAAAAAGTTAGCAACTGTTGCTTGAGAGAGATCATTCCACACACTAACTGATAAATGCATCACACTGAGTAAATCGATCTCATTGTTTTTCCATGTTAAAAGTTAAGAACACAACATTCAACAATATTTTTTTTAAACATTGGATTATGCCCTGATCCATATGCTGCAAAACAGAAATAACATTTGGTGGAAAGAACTCAACCTGGATTGCCTTCAGCGCATTGACTTCAATGTGAGAAGTACAGTCTATGACAGAAAGGTTTTGACATCTGCCGTAGGGGCTGCATTAGAGGAAGTAGTGTCGATTGTAAAGTCTGGAAAGTCTCCGCACAGCAGCTTGTAATGAAATAGACCGTTCTTACCACGGTAGAAATAGGAGATGGGAATATTTCATAGAGGGGAGAATTTCTATGATGTACTTGACATGAGTAATGCGATCTGTATTCTTCTTTCACTTTCCATTTCACAAAACACAGAAGACAATTTTATTTTTTATTATGCTCTTTACAAGTTATAAAAACTCAATATTGAAATTAATGTCAATATAGTTTAGATAATTGTATAATGTTTTGATTTTTGTTCTGTGAATATAGAAGTGAAAATTTCTAAATTTAAAAATCTTATTCGATATGATTTTTTCATATAAAATTTGTTTGTTTTTTTTTTGTGAGAGAGTTCGAGAGTGTAAAGAGGAACCTCTTTCCACTCATAGAGTATTAAGAGGTTCAAATGGTGTGAAAGATTGTATTGAATAAGTCAAAAACAAGGGAGAGTGTTTGAATTTAAGTAAAACCCCAATAATACAGTGGAAAAGGTCTGTGCGAGAAAAATAAATACTTAGAGTTTGCAGCAGTCCAAGGTTTAACCTAAGTAAGGAAAGAAATACAGGAGTGAAAAGATATGGACAAAGTACCGAATAAAAGAAAACTGTAACCACAGGAAAAAACAAAATGGAAAGGTAACTAATTTAAGATATGGGGAGAACCCAAAAAGCGTAGGGAAAAGGCTCGACCGGAGCCAGGCAAGAGAGGGGAGAAAATACCAGAGTGGGAGAAAGCCACAATAGTGGTAAGCCACAGTGAAATGCCACCCTACAAAGTAACAATGCTATGTCAAAATGACACAGAAGAAACAACAGCACTGAAAATTAGTGCTAAGATTGTGAGCCGTAAAGAGTTGCGCAGTCTAAGAAACACAATTTAATAAGTTTGATGGTTAAAGGATCCAAGAATAATTGGTGGAGTTGGACTGGCCAGGAAATAAGTCGATCAGTGAAATATGTGATAAGCTTTTTACGCCAGGGTTCAAACAGAGAGCAGTCAAATATAATGTGGCACACAGTATCAGGTTCATTGCTGCCACAGTTACAGAGACCGAAATCTTTAATTTTGAACCTGTGTAAATAATAATTGAATTTGCCATGTTCAGTTAAAAATTGGGTGATTTTAAAGTTACAAGGATTCAAATTAATTTTTAAATGGTTGGGCAGTTTTGGGAAGAATGAGTAAGTAACCAGATCCTTCTGATCATTAGTCCATCTTAGACCCCACTCGTTAATGGATTCCTGGCAAAGGTGGTTGTTATAATATTAAGGAAATAATGTTCTTTTAAATATGGTGTATAGTTAAATGAATGGTACTGAAGGGGATCGTGAAAAGATCCTAAAACGTTATACCATAATAAATAACTTTATACTTGCTAATAGAGCTGTATGTCTTGTGTAAGTGGTTGTTATACTGTTTCTCTAACTATAATACTATTTCTCTTTCATTTGTTCACAAGAACAAATGAAAGAGAAACAGTATTATAAGAGATGTTGTAATTAAGGTAAGCAGTTCATGCAAGATGATCAGCCAATTCATTTCCCTGACAACCAGAATGTCCCCTAATCCAACAAACCTTACAGTTAAAAACAGAGATACAAATTTTGAAAAGCTCGAACATTAGGAAAGCTAATTGTGAAGAAACTTTTGGTTGTTTAAGATAGGAAAGTACTACCTGTGAGTCAGTACAGAGTAAAGCATTGTGTAGTTGATTATTCTTTATAAATTTTAAAGCTTTTAAATTTTAAAGCTCTCACTCAAGCAGAAATTTTTGCAGCTTTTCAAGCTGTGAAAATTTCTGCTTGAGTGATATTACAATAAGTATGAAGTTTGAAGTTAGAACACTGTAGTACTTGATTGTCTCGAAGGACAACAAAAAGCAGATCCTACACCATTATGTGAGCTAGAACCGTCAGTGAAAATTTTAAGGGGATGTGTGTTGTTAAACGTCCTAATTGCTGAGTTATGACTATAATAGGGGTGAGGAAGCAGTCTGAAGTCGGCTGCAGTGTCAACCGGAAAGAAAGAATCATTGATATTTATTTTGCCATGATTTTAGAAAAATATAATGTTACTGTTTCCTTAATTAAAATATACAATGGCATTTTATTAGCAAGAACTAATGTAGATTTATGAGAAATAGTTCAGTAACCTTTAATAATTTTGATGCAAACCCTCCTTTGAAATTTCTTTAACTTTAATTTTGTTAACAGCTTCGCCCCAGACAGGGCAAGCATACAATAGTTTTGGTAAGACTGCTCCCTCATAAATAGTCTATAGTATCAGATGAGAGGCCCCAATGCAGAATTGCAACTCAGTTCAGAAGAAAAAGCATCCTTTCAGTTTTGCTGAGGATATGTTTAATATGAGGAACCCAAGAAGCATTTTTATCCAAAATACAGCCTAAGTACTTAATTTCATCAACATAGCTTAAGTGCTTGCCTTTGAAAACAAGAGTAGGTTTACTGATTTTCCGTTTACGAGTTACCAACATAGCCTTGGTTTTATTAGCATTAAAATTCAATTTGCAATCATCCCCCCCATTTAGAAATTTTAGATAAGATAGATTTAGCTTTACTATCAATACCAGAGACTGTTTTATCAACAATAGTGACAAGACAGTTGTCAGCAAAACAGAATAGGTTGCAATCAGAAGGAAGAGAGAGTTGAAAGATAGTATTCATTAAAATGTTCCAGAAGCCTGGACCACAAGCAGAATCTTGTGGGCAGCCTAGGGAGATGTCATTAGTGTAAAAAGAACCTTGGTGTAAGAGACAGATTTTTCTATTGTGAAAGTAATCGACTGCTAATTGATAAAGATTTTTGGGGCAGTTATGTCTCCTAAGTTCAAAGAGTATTTTTGGGACCCAGGCATGATCAAGAGCGGAAGAGATGTCGAGTGAAATAATAAGACAATCGTTTTTTGTGAAAGTTGTTTGAATGATAGTACCATTTTTGGATGTCTATTTACTAAACTAAATTAGAAAAGCACATTAAGCAGTTGAGAAGAACTTTAGAAACACTTTTTTAATAATAATACAAACGTTTTCGGCTCATTACAGCCATCTTCAGGTAATATTGACAAATAGAACAGTTCTAGAACGATCGTTCGTTCTTACAAGCGTTTTTCGTTCTATCAGAGTTTTTAAAATCTGAATAAATTACAAGCTACATCGTAACGTGTTACGTCATTTACAGGATGGTGTTACAATGCACAATAAGAGTATGCTAAGAAAAATTAACAGACAAAATTATGTTACAAAATTAACTAAGAAAAATTAATTAATTACGAAAAATAACAACACATAACTTCTAACCAAAATTACTACCTTGAATGTTACATAAATGCATTAACATTAACTTAATATTACTACATAATAACATATGAATTTAGAATTTTAGTTCTTGACCGCAAATTCCCAGGCTTTTGAAACACCTACCACTTTCTCATTCAACAGAGTTTCATTATCCTGTTTTCGTAATATTTCTAAAGATTCTGTTATATACTTATGTTCATCTTTGTTTACATGTCTCACTATCTTGGCTTTGTTCCAGAAAATTTCAAGGTTACTGGCGTACGCTTCATTTGCAAGTGCCGTGGTTAACTTCGCTTTTTTAATATCTGCCTTGTGTTCGGTAATTCTTTGGCCTAAAGTTCTCGTTGTTACTCCGATGTATTTGGAAGTTTTTTCTTTTTTAGTGTCTAGAACGGGGATTTCATATACCCCTGTCTTTTCGATTTCATTTAATGGTTGTTTCTCATTTCTTAAAATGTTATATATATTCGGGAGCCTTCTACTAGCTGCTCTTTTATTTTGTCTTTTTAACATTTTTTTAATGCAGTTAAATCTACTTAACTCGTTCGGTAACGGCACGAATTTCCTTTCCTCTTCTCTACCTACCTGGTTACCCTTTGCGCTCTCAGTGTTTCCCATTGTCTTAATTGCTCCCGTTATAGCTTTATTAGAAAGCGTTTTTTTGACTGCATAGTAGATGCTTAGGACAAATGACCTCCTGTATCCATGATTCTCTCCTATCTTGATGATGTATTTCACTTCTTCGGTTAAATCTTCTTCTTTTTGGCAGTACATGAGTGCCCTTCTAAAAAAGGACTTAAATGCCGCTTTTTTAAAATGTATTAGATCGTATAACCAGTTGGGTATAATAACTGGTTCATAAGTTGCTGGTAGAGAGCAACGCCCTTTCATTGCTCTCTACCAGCAACGAAAGGGCGTTCCCATAGGCAGCCCGATGGTAGGTATACTCGTGTGATGTATTTCACTTCTTCTTTTTGGCAGTACATGAGTGCCCTTCTAAAAAAGGACTTAAATGCCGCTTTTTTAAAATGTATTGGATCGTATGACCAGTTGGGTATAATAACTGGTTCATAAGTAGGCTTGCGGTACACGGATGTTATTAAACTTTTTTTATCTACTTTTATTTGTATATCCAGATAGTTGATTTCTTTGCTGTTTTGCTGTTCTTTCTTTAACGTTAAGCCGTACGCCTCTTTAGTAAACATTTCGGCAAGCCTATCTACATGTGTGTCTTCAGACCATTGGGTAAACACATCGTCTACGTATCTAATATAAAATTTTAATGTCGGCATACCCATCTGGTCATACGATCCAATACATTTTAAAAAAGCGGCATTTAAGTCCTTTTTTAGAAGGGCACTCATGTACTGCCAAAAAGAAGAAGATTTAACCGAAGAAGTGAAATACATCATCAAGATAGGAGAGAATCATGGATACAGGAGGTCATTTGTCCTAAGCATCTACTATGCAGTCAAAAAAACGCTTTCTAATAAAGCTATAACGGGAGCAATTAAGACAATGGGAAACACTGAGAGCGCAAAGGGTAACCAGGTAGGTAGAGAAGAGGAAAGGAAATTCGTGCCGTTACCGAACGAGTTA
>AYEL01088586.1:0-41479 GCA_000484575.1 Olivierus martensii
TCCCCGTAGAGTAATAGAGTATTTTGTTTTGTACATAAATATATTAATGCATACGAATTATGTGATAACCAATATATATAAAATTAATAATAATTAAAATAAATTAATTAAAATGTACAGTACATAAAAAATAAAAAAATGAAAAATAAAAAATAATTTTTCGATGCATAAAAAAAAAAAAAAAATTGCACATCAACCCGAATTCAAACCCACTATGTTGAGATTACGAGCCACGTATTTATCGAGTGCGCTATCTGTGCACCTGGTGTTCTGCTATCTATCCATCACTTTTAAGCTGAATTATCAAAAGTTCGATTTTTCAAGTGTTAAAAAATATTATTAAAAGGCCATATTCAATGAAAAGCTCGGACATGTATTCACTCATTTTTGATGTATTTTCACCATATGCAAGCGGATCAAAATCGGTGAGGGGTCAGCTGTGTCCTCCCCTTGTAAGTTTAAACAAGTGGCATAAGTGGCACTTATTACATTTATTGCCTTTTTGCCACTTAAAATAAATTAAACTCTAAATTAATAAATTTAACAGAAAAACAACTTTTCACAGGAAAGTTTTATTAAGAACAATAATATTTCAGCCTTTCATAAAGGCCATAGGTTCCTTGGTAACAAAAAGAGAACCTACAGTTTTTGGAATATTAAGGAATGATAGAAAGATAGACGACAAGAGAAGTCTGGATCAGGGGTATACAAACACAATAGACTTTAATGAGATCAAAGAATAAGAATTTTACATCACAGTCATAAAAAGATGCTTAGAAGACAGAATTAAAGAACACTAATATAATATTAGGATAAGAAATATGAAAACTGCTTTAATGAAAAAATTTTATGAATCTGATATAAATGTTAAATGGGTAGAGTCGAAAGTGGTAAGAAAAGTTGACAACAATGAAAATAAATATATAGCTGAGACAATAGAAATTCTAAAAAGAGATAAATATACGAATATTATTAAGGGCAAACAATATGAAAATTTATCTAACACATGGAACTATACAGTATTATAAATAAATTATAATATAAGTTTATAATTAAGTTGTATACATATGTATAGAATAAATAAAAGCAGTTAATTAATTAATAATATAGATCTAAAATATTATGCTTCAACAATTTATATAATAATTTGTTTATCCTCATTAGTATCACATACAACTTCAGACTGAAATAGCTCCAAGACTGTACAATGAAATTTTATAAATCCTTTTGATTTGAGTTTCTATGAGATGAAATTAGAGTTTTTGTCTTATTAAATATATATTTTAAATAATCATTATAAAAAATTTCAAAAAATCAAATATCGACAAAACTTTATAACTTATTCAATAGATGGTGCAATGTGGCTGCCTGAGATGTTAGCTTTCTGGTAGGTTAGATTAGGTCTTATCTCTCAGATGATAATTACATATAATTTAATAGTTAAGAAGAATATATAATACTTAAAAGAGCAAAAAAGCAATAAATTGTACAAACATATTCCATTTTATTTTAATATCTGTTTTTTTAATTTAATCAATGATGTTTGTAATGTCACGATGTTTTGCACGAGAAAATAAAACTGAATAATCCTTTTATAACCTGTACAACCAATGATACTTTCAAACACCTTTAGGGAAATTCAGCAGCAGTGATTGAAGTAGTTGATAGTCAATCAGTCGTATTACAATGTCTCCCCTCATCTATTCACTATTACCTTTGCTTTAGTTGACAGCTCATTTCTGTATACAAAATATCAAAATATGCCATCCTTAAATTTTTCTAAGAAATGTCTCAGTTGGTCAAGGAAACAATCTATAGTTACGTGTCAAAATTAGGTGTAGTTCTATTGGTGAAAACATTCATGATGGACACAATATGCCAACAATCATTTCTCCGAATAACAAATAAGCACGTGTAGATTGATCATCAGTTAGACTAAAGAACAGTAATAAAACAACAAAAGAAGAGTAATAGACACGAAAAATACATAAAATAACTTGCCTGCAAGATGAATTTGAGCTGCAAGATGATACAATTTTAATTTTGTAAAGTCTGGTAAAAGTAGTACTAAGTGAAAGTGGTCAGTCTATAAGTCAATGATCACAAAAAAAAACAGGAGTCAAATCGATGATATATTCGAGATAGATTGCTATAATAATGATTATTTATTATAGTTAACAATCCACCTTACTGACACGTAATTAAATGCACAGTCATCTGTTCCATTGTGTTAAAGATTCCTATAAAAAGATATGTATATTTCGGAAATGGTACCGATTTCACCTCTGATTCTTTTATGACTTTGACCTATGTGTTGTCTCTTTCATTTGGTACTATTTTTGTTGGCATTACAATCATTGCAATTAAATCCATAGTAACATATGTGAATGGCTTTAGGTCTTCCATGTTGTCACATCATACTTTTGTCAAGAAAACAACTGAATTTTCTCTTTCTAACATGTACTATCATTTTAATGATGTCAGGAAAGTTTAGTTTAATAAGTGAATAGCTTATCTTCAATCAGTTTAAGTAGATATTCCATCCAATCTGCATGATTGGCATAACTCTGTAGACCAGTTGTTCCCACATGGGGCAATTTGATTTTTAAGGGGGCAATTCAAGAATGAGTTATTAACAGTGAATTTTTTGCATTTCTTATGGTTCTTGGGCCTCATATACAGTATATAAATATATATTGTGACCTATACATTTTTTAAATTAAAATCAGAATGTACATAGTGATTTTGAAACTTTATTTGCTGTTTTTCATATCATTTCATATCATTATTATTTTTTTAACAATTTCTTAGTGATTTCTTCCTCAATACTTCAACTGTCCTTTTATATTCTTTTATTTTTCTCTTACATGGATGCCATGTTCTTTGGAAACTTATTTAGACCAAATAACAGCCTTTTAGGCTTCCTCCACCTGAATTGGAGTTCACTTTTTGAATAAAAAATTATGTCACAGGGGAGCATCAGGATTTTAGAGATGCTTAGGTGGGGCATGGCCAGAAAAACATTGGGAACCATTGCTTAGACGAAATAAGTTGATTTAAAAATTTTTCAAAGCGATGTCCTGATTAGTTAAGATACCAATCTGAAATCACGTGTCAAAATTTGACAGCTCTATTTTGTAGAAATTCTCACAAAGACTATATGTCATTATCGTTCTCTGAGCAACAACGATAACCACACATACATTGATCATTGTTAAGACTAACGGATAATAAAAACAGGCAAATAAAAATGCATAATAGGCAAGAAAAATATAAAAATAAATTGGGTGCAAGAAGATTTCAAACCCAGATAGATTATATTTTTATTTATAAATACTCTTGAAAGGACTCGCTGTTACTTTTTTATACTTACACATTACCAAAAATATTAGATTATATTTATTACTTGACAGATTCAGATATATAAAAAGTATGTAAAAATGAAATAAATATTTTCAATCATATTTATAATGTCATTACTATATCTGTTAGATGATAATTTTACATTAATTCACAAAAATCTTTCACTTTAATCATATTTATAACGTCATTACTATATCTGTTAGATGATAATTTTACATTAATTCACAAAAATCTTTCACTTTAGCTTAACCGAATGGCTTTAGAATCGCCATGTACTGAGATCACACTTTTGAGCAATCAAAACAACTTTTCTGTTTTTAAACCATACGGGTATTTGCCAGCCTGTACGGTCTAATGACATCAAGAAAAATTAAATGGGATTCATGGCAGTGTGCCTCGAGGCAAATACATTTTCAAATGAGCAGCGAAAACAGGGCTGACGAGAGGAGAGGGATGATGGGGTAAAATTTCCCGGCTTCGAGGGCCTGCATATCATCCCACAATTTGTTTTTTACACGCCAATTAGCTGTAAAAACATGCTACTGAAAATTAGAGTCCGAAGTGGGAGTAATAAGTTGGCCAAACCTTATAACTCTAAAATTATTTGGAGTCCATGTACGGTAAATTTTTCCCTGGGTCCAGTGATGTCTCTCAGCCTCTGGAGAAAAACTTTAGTCCCAGTGAAGTATTTAATTAAATTCAACAGAAAATTCTGGAATTACTCCTAATTAGTTAGATATAAAATGCAGAATAATTGTAACGTTGCTAAGAAATAAGGCAACAGGAGACTTATTATCAAACAGCACTAAATTAATCATTAAGAAAATGATCAAGAAGAAACCAATTGGTGAACATGCTTTAATTCCCAGAATGACTTATCATGAAGTTTTGTTTGAATGGCAAAGAAGTTCCCAGTGAAATTGGCATATGGAATCACAATAATTAAGATTCAAGATGAATCTTTGAATTCAATTGGAGTTTATTTAGAAAAATGTATTTTTTCATGGTAAATTATATATTAAAGCATCACCAGTGAGTGCTTTAGATAATTTGTAATTTCTTATTTGCAGTTATTCCAAAAATTCCATAATTAATTTTTATAAAGGAATATGTTCTTAATTAATAAGACAACTTAGTTAATAATAAAGAAATTTTGACTATTAATTAGATTAAATTTTGAAATCATTAAATTATAAAATCATTCATTGATCACCAACATATTTTTTCTTATTGCTGGCATAACTGCAATGGGTTTACTAATAATAATGATTTAATATATTTTGTCTAAGAAATAATATTTTTATATAATATAATTTTTAAACTTAATATTATATAAGAAAGGATTACAGTCTGAGTCAGTTAGCAAAATATCTTGATTGTTGTAAGAGAAATTGTTTTAGGAGTTTATAAACCTTACTCCACGGGCCTCGGTTGCCTTCCTCAGAACAAAATGTTTTCCAAGATTGCGATTTGCTGTTATAGATAAGTTTTTGATAGGTTCTCCTAGCAGTAATGTATTCTTGTCTAAAAGTATCACGTGTCGCAGGATTATGCAATTGCTGAAAGTGCCTGCATAAAGAATTCACCAAATGACGTTAACGCGTTAAATCAGCTGACCACCATGGAACAGAGAATTTGTGGGATTAGAACGAGGGATATTATTATCACAGCAATTAGTAACAAGGTCAGTGAATTTTGAGACAATATGATTAACAGGGAATTTAGACTTGATAAGGGTTTCAATCTGTTCTGTACCAGAAGAGAAATCAACATTAAATTGGTTCCAATTAGCTTTAAAAATGTTATACTTTTTTATCTGGTTAGTATCCACAGAGGGATTATTAATAATATTTATTGTGAAAAATAAGTAATGATGATCGGATAGTGATTCAGTTAATAAGACATCGCAATTTTGAATGAAATTACCAGCTGAATTTGCAGTCAATGTAAGATCAATATGACTTTCCCCTTGGTGGCCAGAGAAAGTCGGTGGACAATTGGTTTTGTGGAAGGAAATAGTATTAATTACTAGAAAATCAAGGAGCAGTTCACCTCTCATTCTGAAGTCTGTCATACAATACAGGGGAACGGGCATTTGAATTGATGCCAATAAGAAGAGGAAGTTTATAGTTATCAAAAATATTTTGGAAGATTGCTAGTTGATTTTTGATTTCTTTACAAGGTGTAAAATAGGTTGAATTAACTATTAGTTTCAGACCATCAATTTTGATTAAAACAGAAGTGGAGATTTCATTTGACAGTTGTGGCACAAGAGAAGCAACAATGCAAGGATTAGAAATAACTATTGCGGTTGATAAATTAAAGGAAAAGCAACGTAAGAAAAGTGGAAAACCTAAGATGCGATGGGTGGCATAGGGTTCTTGGATAAGAACCAAGTCAATGTTGTTAATGCCAATAAAATTGACCAGGTGGGAAGTAGCAGAAGAACTTTGGCAAAGATTGATTTGGATTGCTTTAATGGGCATTATTATTAAAACAAGCATTAAAAGAAGGTGGTCTACAGTTGGGTGTAAGACTTAGCGATATTACAGTGATGAATAAAAACAGGACAGTTTTGGCTTTTAGCAAGATGATTTGGGTTAACTTGATCGGCAGGCCTGCGGCAGGTTTTGTTATATCTTACACACGCTATGCATTTTACCTCATTAACTGAACATTCACAAGATTTAGAGGTATGCCCCATAGCAGCACAGTTTGGACAATAAGTTTGGAATCTACAGTCACATGAAAGATGACCATAGGCCCAACAGTTATAAAAATCTCTAACTTTTGTGCTGAACCGTCCTAGTGAGAGAAAATCACCCGATGAGGAAATAGCCCTTCGCAGAGTAGGCAAAAGTTCTAAGATCCAGGAACAGGAGTCAATAGCAGCATCCTTGTTTAGCTGAAAACAAGGTTTGATGTGTTCCCTGGGGTCAGAGAAGTCAAGTAAAAAATTATTAGAAATACAGATGTTACCAATCAATTCGTCGGTTGTCCAAGAGAGCGGAACATGATGAATCATAATACGTGGTCTCCTTTTAAGCGGCGATTGAGCTTTGTACTTAACATGAGCATTAATACTAGAGATGAGGCGATCTGCTCCTTCTTTGGAATTACAGTTCGAAACAATACCTGATTTTAATAATTTTGTGTCACGAACACCAACTTTAATATTTTTAAGATCAATGTCATTTTTGATGTTTTTAACGAGTTCATCTGGAGTGAATTTGTTGACCTCAGAAGGAAAGACAAAGACCGACAAATCGTCTGCTTGAATTCTCGGTGATTTAACTTTATCAGCATAGGTCGGTTTATTTGATAGCCATTCAGTTCTAAGAGCAGTTACCTCGGATTTGAGGCTTGTAATTTCGGCTTTTAACTTATGGTCCTTGTAACGATCATCATCATCCCGTTCGGCAACATAACAGTCTAGAAGTTCTTCAAATAAATCCGAGACCTTATTGAGATTTTTTTAAAATAGTAAGTTTACTTTCAGTTTTTAGGGTTTTGTATCCATCCAACTTCTTATGAATAACCGCAACGCAGTTTCAAAAATGATCTTCTTTGCTATTATCATCAATATTGTTCATATTAGCATCAACAACACTAGATTCAGCCATAACAGAGAAGACTACGAAGACACTGAGAAACGTATTAAAGAGTAACAAAAAAAAAAGTTATTGCAGATTTTGTTCGTAAACAGTAAACAATCCAGGGGTGAGAAAACAACTTTAACCAGGGAAGTAATAGCAGCAGTAAAGTTGTAAAACAAAGATGACCTTTGAAGCAATAAAACGGTATCGGTTTCCAAACCAGCACAATGGTAAGATATTTCAGTATTTTAAAATTGAAAAATCTTGAAAACAAAATGTGATATGAAGATATAACTTACAAATTAAGAATCCATGTTAGCTAAGCTTTCCAATGATCACACACACAAAAGTAAAATGACAGGTAATCCACTAGAAACTAACCGAAAAAACGGAGCACAAATTCGCACAACTTTCTCATACAAAGTCACCACTCGAACTTCCCTATAAAATTTGTTTTTAATTGTAAGATAAAAAATTCACATTAAACACTCACATTAAAACAGTATATATATTATGGACAAAGTGATTAATATTATTTATAATACTTGGCTATTATGAATAATGTCAACCAAAATCAGGAATATATATATACAGTGAAACCCCGCTCGTGCATTCCCGTATCATACGACTTTCCCGCTTTAAACGTCTATTTTGAAGTCCCAGCATTTTCTTATACATGCAATGTAAAACTTTCCCTTTTCCTACGTTTTAATTATATAACGTTTTTATTATGACGTCATCAGAGTATACATGCAATGTAAATTTTGCATCTTCCTACGTTTTAATTATATAACTTTTTTA
Source organism: Olivierus martensii (assembly GCA_000484575.1). Taxonomy (NCBI): domain Eukaryota; kingdom Metazoa; phylum Arthropoda; class Arachnida; order Scorpiones; family Buthidae; genus Olivierus; species Olivierus martensii. The sequence continues at coordinate 7,761 of AYEL01088586.1, forward strand.
TTATGACGTCATCATCTTCCATACGTTTTAATTATATAACTTTTTTATTATGACGTCATCAGAGTTTCTTTCTTCGTGTGTTTCCCCGCTCGTTCGACTTTTCGGGCCGGTCCCCGAAAAGTTTCAAAATCGGGGCACTATAATATTCATATTTGAGAAAAAATTTGTAAATCTGGAAATAGTTAAGTGGGGTATATATATATGTTCCAATTTTTTCTAATAAACAAATTTATAAAAATATTTTCTGTTTATGCATTTTGTAAAAGTATTTAATATATAACTTCTTTGCTTTTACATATAAATTTTTAATCCTTTTTTAAAAAGTTTGTTTATTAGGGTAAAACTCTATTAGAATTGTCTTTTAGATTGAGTTATTAATTACTTAGCATGAAAACTGAGTATTAACCAAAGATTACATTTTTTCTTCACATCCATATCAATTATTTTACATAATTGAAAGAAAAGTTTCTTTGAATAAATGTCATTATTAATAAAGTTAAGAATCAAATTTCTCTCTCACAATCTACTACTGGAAATTAATTAAACATTTACTCTAATGTACCAAAAAATATTATCCAAAAATTAGATTAAAGAAATTTTAGATGGCCAGTTTATTTTTATTCAATATAGCATAATTCTAGATATTTCTCTTATAAGTTATCAAATTAACAGACATTTTCCTCTGTAGTATAAAATAATTGATGATACCTGGAAGATAGTTTGCAATAATCATAAGATAAATATTAATTAAAGACTCTCATAAAAAAAATCATAAATATTCATTTATTTTGAGCTAGAGAGGAAAATTTAAGATTTTAAAACAAATTATAAGAAGTTTACTTAACAACACATTTATTCATTTCTAAACTAATAAATAAAATAAATATATGATAAACAACACTGCAAATAGTATTATCAAAAATGATTGCAGAGGAAATGTTTGCATCATAGAACTATAGCAAGCATAGTATCATATATTGCATATTTATTTTATTATTCATCATAATGAATATCTTTAATCCTACTTTTTTTTTTTATTTAATCGGAGGCTTAAACCAAATCAATTCTAACAACTGTTTTAAGATTAGGATGAGTTCTGTTAGCTTTATTTATGATCAAATTTTACAAGTAATACATTCAACATTTTAGAAAAAGTTAACATTGAATATTGCACAAATTGAAAGGAAAATGAACAAATATTTTGGCAAAACCATCTCTAATAGGATTGTTAATGCAATCATAGAAAAATTTATATTGTATAAGAGTGAACAGCAAAATTATTCATTATTATTCATAATAGGGTCAAGCAAAAGATTGAATGAATGATGGGAGTTCAATGGATAGGCCTGGCCTGGATTCCTTCTGTAAAATTTGGAAATATGAAGCTCAGAATTGAATTCTGATCTGTCAGGCAGTAAGCAATACCTAATTTTTCAACCACAACTCTTAAAACTTTAATGTGAGTGTATTGTTTATAATCTAATAGCAAATATATCAAAAGGGAATAATTTTTTGGGTTAATTTTTGATAAAATTTTAAATGTAATAAAACAGAATCATACTTCTTAGTCTATCAACATAAAATATTTTTGATTTAAATAATGCTTCAGCACAAATAATCAAATTTATTAATTTTTGAAATTTGTGATGAATAGTAATGATTTTACCAAAAAATTCTAATAAAAAATAAGTTCAGTTATAGATATTACTTTCTGTTCACATAAAAGCTGCTTTTAATGACACTGAGAAAAGTTAAATTAAAGAAATAATATTGAAAAGATAATTTATATTCAAGTTTTATTAAAGGATGAAGACTAATCATTTTTGATAAAAGACTTGTATTTTACTAAGAACAAATATGCTGATTTTTTGAATGTACTATAATAAAATGCCTTATTCTAAAAATTTTATTTTTAATTTAAAATTTGAATTTATTATTTTTTTTATGTTGCTACCCAGGAAACTTTTTATTTATGAACTAACAATAATTTCGTTCTGTATCCATGCAATTTGTTTATAATCTGGATTATTTATTAATATTTTGTAAATGTTTGTAATATGAAAATTATAATTTTATGTTAATCATGTATATTTTGAATAATTTTATATTTTAATTATAGAGAATTAGGTAATTACTTATGAACTATAACATCTAATTAATAATAAATTTCTTTAAACTTCACATAAGTAATGTCATGTTAAAAAATTTTAAGTATTTCAAATATATATTGATTTTAATATTTAAATTAAATTTTTATTCAATATTAATATTACTCTAATAACCTTGGAGGATATAAAATACCACATAACCCAAATAACCTATTTATTGAATTAGATAAAGGTCAAATCATTCAATGTTTCAACTTATTAAGAAATAACACGAAATATCTTACGTTCAAGTAAATTAATTAAGAAACAAATCGGAGAATTAACTAAACGCACATGTCTACGTCATTAGCAAGCTTAAAAAACCAAAATAGCAATTGATGTATAACGACTTATGACAGTGTGTTTCATGTTAAGGGAAAAGCAAAAGCGATCGATTCTCCCTAAGATTTTATTATTATTTATAACATAATATTACAGAAGTTGACATAGATCTAAATGACAAATATGAATTACGTCAAGTTTTACAAATATCCAAAAAAAGCTTAGCTCACCCTCACCAGAGATGATATATCATAGATTAACATTAAATTTTTACGATCTAGTTAATAATTTCTCCAGCAAAAATACACAAATTAAAATAAGTAGACAGGAAATTCGTTAACTGTATCACTGATTACAAAGAGGACCGTACATGATGAAATGTCGACCTCTAGCGGTCAATAGTGACTTTGCAAAAATCAACCAACGTCATCCTATGCAACGATGCGAAAACATACTAAAATTAGAATTATTTTAATTTAATTTTATTTTAATTTAATTAATTCATTTTTTATTAATAATAAAATATTATCTTATTCGATTTGAACAGAAAAATATTTATTAATGAAAGAGTATATTAAAAAAAAATAAAGATTAGAAGAATTAATCCTGGGATTAAAGGCCATCGAGGGTGAATTGACAAAAAAGACAAAAAAAACCTTATTGTATGTATTTTATGCTAAAAAATGTTAAGTTATGAAAAAATAACAAACATAGAGTGAATAAAATTTTATTTTTTGACAAAGATAATAATCAAACAAAAAACACAACATAATTACACTATTAATGTCAAATAATAAAATATAAGGCAATATTTTGCTTAATCTGCCACAATGCAATGAAATAGTTGGATATATGAATGCTTATTGAATATTTCTAATATTTAAGCATAGAATTTGTTTCAATCTTAAATTATTACTTGTCATTAATATCATTAAATCGATACAGTTGTTGTGAACTTGGTTGTGAATACAACAACAGCATCAATTTCTTATTTTAAGCAGTGAATACAAACTTGCCAAATATAATACTTCCTCGCCTTTGAAAAGTATTTCCTACCTTCTATCACCTCGTATTTACTCATTCTTGCATCCATACACTAAACAATATATATCAATACCGCAGAAAACAGAAAAACACAACCACAAATTGCAAGAAATGTTGTATTCAGCTAACAATATATATCAGACTTAATTAAAACCATTTATCAATAAATACCAGTCCATTACCAAACCATTATAAATATCTAATTATATTTACCAGTCATAATTAACAACGCAGCAAACATCGTCGGCCAGATTGGCCACGTGGAAATGCTTCAGCTTTCCATTCTAGAGGATCCGGACTGATTCTCGGGTCCCATCCCTTGAAAATATTTATCATGGATCTGGGCTCGGCCTGTCGATCCCCATCCTCTACAATCTGGCTGACCCCTCCGCAGAAGTGAGCAGTCTATGAAAGGGCTTGCTTCGCCCCGCCACTTAGTATTCTTCCTGAAGGGAAAGTGGCGTTATCTGTTGACAAAAAAAAAACGCAGCGAACGTGGATTCCAGCAATGTTCCCAGCAGATTCGTTTTTGCTTCCGGTCAGTAGCTTCGCTTTTTTCTAAGAATACTATGTGGCGTGGCAAAACAAGCCTTTCTACAGGCTGCCCACCCCTACGAAGGGGTCAGCTGGATTGTGGAGGACAGGGATCGATGGGCCGGGCCCGGCCCGGATCCATGATAAATATTTTCAATGGGGTGAGACCCAACGAGCTAGAATATATAAATAAAGTGGAAACCACAACGCCATCTTTGAAACAGTTGAACGAGAGTCCGCCATATAATAATGTCAACAAATGGGCGTGGTTAATGGTGCGTTGTATCCACGGAGGTAAAAGTTAGATGGAGATCGCGTGCCTATTTAAGCTAGCCAACAAAATTGAAGCCGGGGCGGAGCTTATCCGCCATATTGGTATACCCAAAACATTGTCGGTGCATTCTCTACATCCAATTGTATTCATAATTCATCTTCCATTCTTGCCATATATTAATATTTTATATTTCAATTTAAATTAATATGTAAATATATACTGAAAAAAGGTCTTACGGTAACTCAAAAAAGTCTGAGAGAATCGCAGATATACAAAAAAAAATGCTAAAGGAGGAAATTAATTGAGTCGAAAAACTCCGATTCAGCATAAATGAGCTCTACTTCACTGATGACTGACCAAACAGTTCGACTTCGTAACAAAGAGTACAGTAGCGAGGGTATGGCGAAGGTGGCGTCGGGCATAGGCGCCTAATCCAACAGTTCACTAACATCGTCCACCTCACGTTATCCTATAACTGTTATAGATTTTTATTTATTAAAAAAGTTGTAACAAAGTTTATTTATTTTTAATGTGACAACAAAAATTGCAAAAAAAATTTTATTATGATAACGCGTGAATAAATTCTTCTGCATTCATTAAACTTGATTGGTGTGCACGCAGCAAGTAGTAATGTGGAGATGGTGTTATTTTTCGGAGTCATTCAAAAGTTATTTAATTTTTTTCTAGTTCAACATATCGTTGGGAAAAAATGACAAACTATTTAAAGATATCATTGAAAGGGCATAGCGATACAAGATGGTGCTCAAAATCAAAAACAGTAACGGCAGTAGAGCTTCAAATTACTAAAGTATTGGACTTATTAAAAGCTATATCCGATGATTTATCTTTTGGAGATGGCGTTGCTACCGCTAGAATATTAACAAATTATATTCAAACATACAATTTTATATTTACTTTGAATATGTGGGAGATGATTTTAACAAAGTTTAATTTGGTAAACAATCAATTGCAAGAAAAAACACATCTATCGATCAGCTGAATTGATAAATGGGCTTGTAATTATGGGTGCGTTCCAAACCTCAACAGATTAATCAGTGATAAGTAAAAAATCTCAGCAAACCGTTCCAAAACTCAACAAGCCAATCAGTGTTGAGCTCATCAGACGGTCAACACAGTAATCACTTTGATAGGTGGTGATTGTGTTGACACTGTTTTACACCGTTTATCGAACGTCACGGAAAAAGTAGTTCTTAGTAGATAATAAGATTTTAAAGTTAGTGTATGTAAAAAATCATTATCATCGTTGTTTACTGGCAAATAAATTTTAATGCTTTCTAATGACGCTAATGAAGTTATAACATTCATTATTATCTTCTTCACAACCAATGTTAGCCGCCATCTTATCTCCACACTCAACAAGTCGTTCCAGAAACATATTGATGTTGAGTTATTTCTGATATCAAAAGAGACTAATCACTGATGACTTACTATTGGGGTTTGGAACGCATACTATGTTTAACAAAATCAGAATTGAAGGATATAGTCCTATGTAGCCGAGAAGAACATCTTTGCCTGGAGAAATAGGCGAATGTACCTCTTTTTTTCGCAAAGATGAAATTAAACATCTATTTTCCGAAGTGAATGATATAATTATTTTCCAATTAAATGAGCGGTTCTGCGGTTTACACAATGTAGCAGGCTGATTTTTTAATCGGAAAAAATATTGAAACATTTTCAATTGATGATATAAAGACAAATGCAAGTGATCTTTGTTCTCAATATAAAGAATTGGACAAATTTCAATTTTTCAATTAATTAAAATGCTTTAAATCGCAGGCACAAGTGATATTCCCAGATTTAACATCATTATACCACAGGGAAATTTTAGAAGGAATTTTAAAATGGGATCTGTATGAATCGTATCCATATTTAACCATGGCACTACGTATCATGCTCACGTTACCCGTTACTGTTGCTACTGGAGAACGAAGCTTCAGTAAATTAAAAATTATTTAAGATCAACGATAACTGAAAATCGATTGACCAATAAGTAATACGATCAATTGAAAACGTTATCTTTTTAGAAACCGATTTTCAAGAAGTAATAAATAATTTTGCAGAAATCAAAATACGAAAGGTGAAGCTTCTGTAATAACTTGTTTTGTAAAATTTTGTGTGTAAAATAATATTTGCTGAATCTGTATCTGACAATTTTCATAATTTATATGTTAAAGCCCGATTTCTCCTTCATACATGTTAAATAAATAATTAATAAAGAACAAAGTACAAAAAATTTTGCTGATTTATTTTTATTATTCCCTACAAAGGCGCTTTTTATATCTTGAGCCATAGGTGCTTAGAGTAGTAGTTACGGCACTGGTAACAAAAACACATTCTTGGAGGGTGAAGCTATTGATTGGTGTAATCGTGCTGTACCAAATGTTAATGCTTTATACGAAAATAGTTACATGGAAGTATGGTCACACCGCTATATCAAATAAAAAACACTAATCACAATAAATTATTAGGGTAACACTATAAAACATTTTATTCTCATTTTTTCATTCTGTTCATTTTCAAAGTTTGCATAAAAGCTAAAAGTAGAGTAAGAAGCATTTATTCAAAGTAATTGGGATAGTAAGGGAAGTACATAATTTCATAAGCCCTCATTGACATTCATTCTGAAACAAATTACAGGTATGCCATTGGAGAGAAACATTCGTCATTTGTTCCTCACCTCCACAATTGTTCCTTTGAATTCAGTAGTCAGTGATGGTGTTAAAGAGAGCATGGAAACGATAAGTTTTTTCAGCATTATAGAAGAACTCTTTTTTTTAGTATTTCGACTAAAAGGTGGGATGTATTAAAAAATATATTAAAATTAAGCTCAAGCTTTCATCTGATACCTTATTGGAATCAAGAATTAATGCCTTCATTCATTAAGAAATAATACTGGAGATATTTTGGATGCATTAATTGACGTTTATGAGAATGACAAAAATGATAACAATACAAAATACGAAGCCCAAAAAATTTAGCATTAAAAATTAGAGAACTATGAATTTCTTTGTTCATTTATAATTGATATGATATTTTGGGCCGCATCAATGTATTGATTAAAATGCTTCAAAATTAAAGTGTCAATTTAAATGAAAGAATAAATATATTAAATAATTTAATGAGTTTTTCAGGAATTCCGTTCTGATAAAAACTTTAATTTTGTAGTTGAATCAGCAAAAATGCTAGCATATGACTTACAAGTTAGAAATTTTTCCCGAGTTCAACGACAAAACATTGCGTAGACATAAGAAACGAATGCTTGATTACGAAAGTCGAGATGAAACGCCAGTTAACCCAGAACAAAAATATAAAAATTTCATTTTTCCTCCCAATTTTGCATACGGGGATCAATTTTTTAATTGAAAGATTTGAGCTTTTGACAAGTCATGTCCAAAATATTTAGTTTCTTTCAAATTTTAACGGAATTTACAATGTGAATGATGATAATTTAAAAAAGAACTGCAACGAGTTACAAATTTCTCTAAGCGATGAAGAAGAAATAGACATAAATGCTACAGAGCTATGTAATGAAATAAAGGTTATTTAAGAACAATATAAAAATTTAAATAATTATGATCCATTAAATATATTGCAATATATTTTATATACTCAAACGATATAAGTGTGTTTCTTAATTTAGCAATTACTTTGCGCATACAACTGACATAGCCAATATCAATAACTTCTGGAGAAAGATCATTTTCAAAGCTAAAATTGATAAAATTATATCTGCGTTCTATTATTTCCCAGGAACGATTAATTGGACTTTTAATGATAATCTGTAGAAAGTGAACTATGTTAAAAAATTGAATTAAATGAAATTTTAAAGGAATTCGTGTCTATAAAAGCAAGAAAATAAAAATTTAATATTACATATGTATTGTAATATTTTTATTACTGTTATTAAATTTATTAAATGTTGTTTTTCTCATTATTATAAGGTAACTGTAGAGCAAACGGACATGCTAGTGATATATTTTAAAATATTTCGAATATACTTTGTTTAAAAGAGATTACAATATTTATCATTATATTCGGTAAAGTGTAAGTTATCGAAGTAACTAAACATTTACTTTTGTCAGTAGCGCTAAAATTTTATAATAATAGATTAAAAAAATCCTCAGCAATCTGATGATAAGCTTGCTTTGCTTAAATTTGATGCTGACGAGTTAGATCATGATGTTAAGCAGTGTTGTCCGTTTGTCCCACACAGTAGGAACAAATAGATATCTGTTTTTCTTAATCACTAGTATCACTGAGATAATAGTGTCAAACAAAATATGGATCATTTCCATTTTCTATACATGATACATGATGTCTTTTCAAATAAGAGAGGCCTGGCATGCAATTTACACTATTTTGTGTTTTACTTTAAAGAAATTATAATTGAAATTTATGCTACTTCGGTTTCTTTCCCACTTGTGGTATCATAATACTCTTTATGCCTTGCAAATGTTTTCTTTATTGAAGTTTAAAGAAATTATAATTGAAATTTATGCTACTTCGGTTTCTTTCCCACTTGTGGTATCAACTTTGTTAACTTCAACTTCTTTGTGTTGACCGAACTTGGGAATTTATACATTGGACAACACTCGCCTTCTTAATATGTTATTTAGAATAATATATGTTTCCGCTGCAGTTATTAATAGCATTCTGTCAATTTTAAAAGCATCACAACAAATATCATGTTTTGTTCCAACTAATTATCACCGATTTGAATTTCTTTCACCATTACGAATTATATCTGTAAAAATGCAATTAAAATAGAGAATGCCAGAAAATAAAACGCGATACAAATAATACAATGCAATCTATTAATATAAATATTAGCCTCTTATAAATAACATTTGATTTATACATATTTAAAATACATATTTTGCTTTAAATGGCAAAAAAACGCGTGTCGTTTTGCCCCCATAGAGATATGTAAGGTCTGAGGAGACCTCAATAGATAAATTTTCCAAGGTGTCAAATATTTGACCCCTGTAAATAATTATTAATAATATTATTAATTAAATAATTATTTGACCCCTGTAAATAATTATTCGATTATTACTATGTAATGTCTAGAACTTGTAAATTGTTTAAAAGAAAGAAGGGAAATGGAATATCACATAACCATAAACAATGTTGTAAGAAAATCGCAGTTTTATAAACACAAGTTAATCAAATAACTTTAATTAATTTATCGTTTAATACTACACTTGTATTAAACGATAAATTAATCAAAGTTATTTGACCACCTTAGTCTTTAAGAAATTAATATAAATAATTGAGTTGCTCGGAGGATAGAACCTTGGACCATGGATAGAACCAGGCAGTCGGCCGAGAGAGTTTTGTCAGTGTGGATGTGTGCTGCTATTCTGTCAAGAATTCTCTCTGTCCGGTTTTTATCTTTTGTGCCGAGCCAAGGTATTAACCATCGGCGCTAGTCATAGTATTCAGCGTTTTCGAAGAATTAATTGTGTGTATAATAGACTAGAGACTGTGCGTGATTACCGAACTAAAGACTGAACTAAACAAAGAGCCAAACAAGTATCGTCGCTCACGATTTCACCGACCTGTATTGTTATAAAGAGATGAGATATTTATCCTCTAAAATGACTTGTACCACACATCTCTCTCTTGAATAAAGATCCTCGGTTGATTAAACCGTTGTAGTTGTCATCACTGTATCAGAGAATTTCGTTCATCCATTCGAACTTACGCGCGATCGCCACATACGACCGCGTTAAGCCTAAACGCCTGTATAGTTCGTCCCGGCAGATCCACAGATATGTCCGTTTGCCCCACCATCAGTTTTGCGCTTTAAAGTTACAAAACTAAAAATTAAATGGCAGCAGCACATTAGTGAATACCAAGACGATTGGAAAGACTTTTAAGTTGGACGATTGGAAAGACTTTTAAGTTATCAAGCTACCAGGCATAACATTTTTGAAACTACGATTAATTATAAAACCCTTACTTAATATATTAAAATAAATTTTAGTTAATTGCAAGTATAAATGAAAATCTGTTCTTGCCTGAAAAAGCTTTTAAGCTGAATTACAAGTTCCTTTGACATTTCAAAGGATTCGTTGGGCGAAAAAGAAGCACATACAGGTATCTCTCGTTATACGCGATCTCACTTTACGCATTTTCGCTATAACGCGATTTTGAAAAGTTAATTAACTTTTTTAAATTAAAAAATATTTGTTTAAAAATTGTCTCATGTATAAGAGACAAATGTAGATGAACTGCTCGAGTCTCAATCATCAGAGGTTAATATTGAAGAACTTCTGGAAATGGAAAACACTGTGAATGTTGATGTTTCCATTTCCAGAAATCAGGAGCATTTTTAGCAGAGCCCATCAAACAGCTTTCAACAAAACAAATGATTGAATTTTTTAAAACACATTATCAGTGTCATCAGAATAATTGAAGAAAATGATCCTAATGAGACTAGAAGCGCCAAAGTTGCGAGAGAAATTCAGAATTCTTTGACTTGTTACAAAAGACTTTATAGAGGAAGAATGCTACTTGTCAGCTGAGTCTCGCTGTTTCATTAAAAAAGTTGAAGATCATTAGTCTATCATCCCAGGAACTTCAAGAGAGCAAGAGAATGATTATCTAGACCAGGTCTGTCCAATTATAATGAACCGGAGGGCCATAGATGTATTTACAAGAGATATGGAGGGCCGCAGTTTCAAAAAAGGGGGAGGAGCTTTGGTACTCGATACGGTATTATCTCAACAAACGGAACGTATAAATATAACGCTTTTTGGAAACCAATTTTATTTCCAGATTAACAAACTTATTACAAAATTATATTTACCAGATTGCATCCAATAAACATGACAAACCTTATAACAAAATTATATTTACCAGATTGCATCCAATAAACATGTTAACAAAAACTTATAAAAATTTAAACAGTAAAAAAATATAAAAAAGTATGTACCTATTTAATGTGAATAAACGTGGGCGGGCAGCAGCATTTACCAGGGCTGAATATTTACATCCATTCCTGTTGTAGCTATCCGCAGAATATTAAAGAAGAATCTTTAAGGCAGGTTCTGAATCGATTTCTACTATCTTCATGTTAGAAAATGCACTTTATACAGATAAGTACTAACAAATGTTGATATTACTTTCCGACCAAAATCACAATAGGAAAACATTCGTTAAACAAAGCAGTTTACCCCATGTGATTTGTTATGAAAAAGTTATTTTCCCACCGCTACTAATATTACTCGATTTTCATTTTCTATTTTACGGTTTTTTTCTCACTCATTTTTGCAACGAACTCGGGGTAAAATAAAAATTAAATTAAACAGCAAAATAAAATTAAAACAGAATGTCACAACAAGGTTCACTGAAATAGTGTGTGTTAGAAACCAAAAAAAAAACATCACACTTACTTCACAATTAACAAAAATACAATCACAACTGCATCACAATTAACTAAAATACAATCACAATTCAAAACTTTAAACTGTAATACAGTAGTTAAAACTATAATTGACGTGATTGGCAGTCTTTTAAAAATGTGATGCCATTGATAGCTTGTTGATCATCAAATAATTACTAATAATTAAGAACAATTAATTAGTTGAATTAATATAACTCAATTTTAAGATTCTTTTTATTGATCTCTTAAAAAAGTAATAAATAAAAGTAGGAAAAAAACATTAAAAAGTAATACAGTATTATATCACAAATCGTGAAAGCCTCGCGGGCCGCCTTTTGGACAGCCCTGATCTAGACTCAGCAGATCCAGAAGTATATAGTGTTTAAGTGTTTATGACATTGTATTAAATAAATTCATTCATTCATTAAAAGTTTTGTATTTTTTTATAAGATTAAATAATTCATTCATTAAAATTGCTTTTGCTCAGAGTAAAAGAAATTTTAATAAATGAATTATTAAAGTTTTCATCTTTTATCCTCCTGACGAAACCACTATCCCTATCTCACCTATGCTGAATTCAACTCACTTTACGCGATTCCGTGTTATGCGATTATTTCATGGAACCAATTAATCGCGTAAAGCGAGGGATACCTGTATATACTGTATATAAAATATGTGCTTATTTTTCTAATATGTAGTTGTCAGTTTTAATATCTTAAATATTGCTAATTTTATTAATGATGTCAGTTTGCCTCATATTTACCTTACATTAATGTTAACTCTCTATTATATATTCTTTACAAAATAATCTTTAAATACTCTCAATAAAATCTAATTTATTTCGATTTTTACCATAACATCTACAAGCATAACAAATCATTATTAATAATTATTCAATTTTTTGGAAAAAATTGAATAATTATTAATTGGGAGCTGAGTGGAAAGCTGCATCGGGCGCCGGGATTCCTAGAGCCGGCACTGCTACTCGAAATTTATAGACTCTATTCCCATGACAAGTACTATAGCTGATGCTCTCATCAGCGAAATAAGGAAACAATTCGCCCTCTTCGGCTTGCCTAAAGAATTGTATCGGACAACGGTCTGCAATTTACTCCCGCAGAATTCAAATGCTTTCTCAATAAAAACGGCATTAAGTTCACGAGAACCCCAGTTTATCATCCAAAATCTAACGGGTTGACTGAACGCTCTGTACAAACTATTAAAATAGCGTTAAATAAATCAGCACAGGATGGAAATATTTCCTTTAGGCATAGAATTGCAAACTTTCTATTCACCTAACGTAGCACCCAAACAAAGTAACGGGCGTTTCTCCAACGGAATTGTTCATCCACCGATTATTCCGTACCAGATTTAGCCTGTTGCAACCCGACACTCGATCAATAGTGCAGGAAAAGCAGTATAAACAGAAGCTGAATTATGATCGACTTCGCAACCAGACGAGAACCTTCTCATGAAACGAGCAAGTGCGATTAAGGCAGCACAGATCGAGTCACAAGTGGGAAAGTGGTACTGTCCTAGCACGATTGGGGATGCATACCTATGTTGTAAAAGTTGGAGATAGGGAACGGAAAGTGCACATAGATCACTTATTGAAGAATAATATAATCGACTCCCTTTGTAAAACCATCACCGTAGACAGCAACGCAACGTTCCCTATGTACTTTCCATCATACACCAGTCTAGAGGAACCTACACACACGTCACAGCATCCAGAATCTTCTGACACTTCAAGTATACCAACCGAGAACTCCAGAAGATATCCCGAAAGGATTCGGCGCCCTCCTGATCGCCTAAACCAGGCATGGGAAACCTTTCCTAGTTTTGGGGCCAAATTATCATTCTGTCTCCGAATCAAGGGCCGGACCAAATTATTAAATAAAATAAACTAATATTAAATGAATTAAAAGAAATTGCTAAAATTAATTATAAAGATAAAAATATTTTAATATGATTACTATGTTTTTAAATCAAACATCAAATCGAAAATGATAATAAATTCTCTATTGCCATCCGTTTTACATCGTATCGACTGTAGTTAACCCTAATTGAAAATACACATCGATCATCAAATTTGAGCTTGAATGTTCTTTACTTGAAAAGACTATAGTAGAACCACGTGTTTTCTCTCACCATGAATCCGACCAACTTCGCTGAAATGGGTCAGGGCCGGATTAATAGTAGTAGAGGTCCGGGGTTTCCCATATGTGGCCAAACCTTTAGGACATGTCAGCAATTTCTTTTGCGGGAGGATAGATGTGATATCTTGATGTCGCTATCACATAAGAAATAGCTATTGTAAACGTCTACTCTGCTTCTGGAATTGTGTGGAGCGACGTTTCAGTTCTGGAATTGTGTGGAGTGCAGGAGCTTTGAAGACTTGGGATTTCAGACGATTCATCTGACAAAATTTTAGGTATAGATACGCAATTTTATTTAATAAATTTTTAAGTTCGCGATTTCCGTTAAAAATTTTAACTTTCGACCAGCTGCATCGGCAACGTAGTTGATTGCTATGTTAATAGTTGGGTTCGAAACCCGATGAATATTTTTTTAATATCAATAAAAGTAATCTTCATATAAATTTATTCATTTTTTACATTATGTTTTATATTCGTCTTTTTCCGTGATAACTATATTGCTCCAGAGTTGTATAGGTTCATTTTCCTATTCTGAACTTGTATTTCCATGCAAAAATTTATAATTAAATGCATCATTATTTCATACTTTAACAATTATTTTATATATTATACTATATGAATATATTACAAATACTTTTATATTCAATTTTGCAAGAATTTTACATTAATCTTGTCAAATTATTTCAATAAATAATTCGTATTAGCTTTTTTTATACACAGAAAAGTAGTGATTGTACTCGAGATTCCTGTCTCGAGAAATTTCGAGATTTACAAGAAAAATCTCATTCCCGAATCTCGAGAATTCTTATACAACTCGGGAATTAAAAGTTTTCTGCGAATTCGTATCCTAAAAATTTCGTAGCGATGCATTAATAACTTTGGCCCTCTTGGTTCTGCGACGTCTTCCAGTCAATCAACTAAGCGGATAAATTACATGGTTTATCAGCGTCACTTCTACTAACTTTATATTTAAAAAAAAAATCTGGAACTAATCACAAAATAATAATTAAAACAATCGTGTAAAATCTAGAACAACACGAGGATCAATAAATTGTACAAAAATCATATCTGGAACTAATCACAAAATAATACTTAAAACAATCGTGTAAAATCTAGAACAACACGAGGATCAATAAATTGTACAAAAATCATTCATTTTATTGCAGTTTTAAAGTTTTCTATTGTAGATCTGCCGTGTTGTGACGTAAACAGATTTGTGACGATCATAGTTGGTGATGACAAATCTGTCTACAAAGCCAAAACAAATTAGTTTTTACCCATTCAGCGGTTAGCCGGAACAATGACGTCTATAGTAAATAGAGGATATAAAGTAGTGTGATCTGATATAGTGTATCAGAAGAATATGAGTGAATAGCCAGCTTCATCGATGTATATAAGTGGATAGACTGCTCAATGCTAGAAGAACCATGCCGTCCGCTACATCGGTTTACCCCACCAGCAACGTCGTAAATTCGACGATATAGCAAATTAACTGTTTTGGTGGCCAAACGTATCCATTTATGTTAGTATGATGACCAGATCCAAATAATAAAAAGGATATAGTACCTCAGTAGCACTATTATAACACGTCATCCCACCAATTCAGTGGCTTCGTTGTCTCTAGCAATGTACCGTTCATTAGCAGCAGTCTGTCCACCATGGCTAGCCCTCGACTATTCTCAAAACCCCCATCTCCCAATGGCCAGCGACTTATAGAGCTATCTTAGAAAATACGTAGTCAAAATAGGAGGGTCCTAAACTTTTTTAAGTGGTGTATCTGTGGGTCTAGACCCTAGATCCATTCTCAACCAGCGGCCCGGAACTCACAATCATGAAATTAATGAAAGCGCGGAATTCTTTTCTTACATGCAAAAACTAAAAATTCTGATATAAAAAGAATTTTTAAATCTGGAAAAAT
Organism: Olivierus martensii; assembly: GCA_000484575.1. Classification (NCBI taxonomy): domain Eukaryota; kingdom Metazoa; phylum Arthropoda; class Arachnida; order Scorpiones; family Buthidae; genus Olivierus; species Olivierus martensii. The sequence continues at coordinate 23,530 of AYEL01088586.1, forward strand.
TAGAATTTTCCTAATTTGTTAGGTACTTCCTGATGCATTCATAAAATTTTACATGTCGTAGGTCAGTTTGGAAAACACTGACTTATGACATTCACGAATTGAGAAGTCAAGAGTTTTTGTAGGCGACTTTTTTAAGTCACATTTTTTTTTTTTCACGTGACACCAACCGGTTGCAGACTGCTGATATAGTATGTTGCGACCCGCTTAATATAGCAAACAAATGTATGCGGCCCGGAAAAAAAAAGGTTGAGAACCGCTGGTATAGATAGTCAAACACAGTGACGCGTAAAAAATAGACAGTCGTATATGCTAAAAAGTTCATATACGTCATATACATAAGATTATGATTGTGCACAAAAATTCCATTTCTGGAATTTATGTCCAAACATATGACCCGTTTAGCAGAAAAACGAATAGACTTTGTATGTATTGAAAAGTTATTTTAATAAAAACTATCAATAATTGTAAAAATAAATATGATTATTTTTTCGTTATTACTGAAATGTCTATTTTTTCAATATAATTAAAACATTAAATATAAAACAACCCAGTATTTTTTGTTTTCGTTTTGCATGATTTTTTCTGCATCATCCTTATTCAAAACAAGTATTTTTTAACAGCATTTTTTTAGAATCTGATAAATAAATTACTAATTCGAGAATTCCCGAATATCGAGAAAGCAAAAAGTTGGGGAAAACGCAATCACTACAGCATGAGTAGGCAACGGTTCGCATTAACATTTTGTGCGGTCCGCGTCACACAAAATATTACAAAAAATATAAAATTCCTTAACCGAGAAAACTAAATACGGATTTTTACATCATCTTTTTCAGTAAATATAGAAAATGCGCCAAATGAACTTCGATTGGAGATAATAGACTTTAGATTTGAAAGATACTTTTGAAGAAAAAATTTGGTATATTTTTATTAAAAAAATCAATTTCTCAACTTAAAGAAGTATGCGGCAAAAATTCTACCTTTATTTTCTACAACTTATGTATGCGAACAGATTTTTCCCTCCACCAGTTTAGTAAAAGAAATCGGCTAACAGATTCGCATCTCAAAAATTTAAAATTAGCAGTGACTAATATTTGATCAGATATCGCAATCGGAGGAAAAAGCATTAGCTACAATCTCAATATTATCCCGAAGAAGAAGAATTTGATCAAATATTTCGGATATATTTCGGATATATTATCTTCACATCAGTTCCAGAAGTCGCATTAAGTATACCTATGTTAATTTATAATCATATATGAATAAATAACTGTGATTTACCCGCATTTTATTTATTTATTCTTTTTTTCTCGTGTGCGGCCCGCGTCAATTCGAGTTTTAAATGTTACTTATCCCTGCCTACTGAAAATGTTGAAATTATGATTTTTCAATATGTGTAGTATATATTTATGGAAAAAATTTTTCAAGCGATAAACAATTGTAATCATACATTTATTTAGTATACAAAATAAATGAATCTTTGTTTCATATTTTTAAAGAAATGTATCTTTACCTGTCAAAGTTTAGAATAACAAAATGAAGCCATACAATTCTCGAGCAATATAGTTATAACGGTAAAATAAATGTAAAAAATAATAATAAAAATGAATAAATTTAAACAAAAATTTCTTTTATTAATATTTAAGATAAAAAGCTTTGATGGTGACTCAAATCCGGGTTATTTGCATAGCAATCAGCTACGCTACCGCTGTTAGATGTTCGAATAAAGCTTTTAACGGAATTATAAGGAAAACAGTATAAAGAAAATGTCTAAAATCGAGAATTTTAAAATTTATTAAAACATACTGAGTGTCTACACTTTAGATTTTGCCAGAAGAATCAATATGTAAACCGCCAAATTTGATCCAAATCAATGAATGACAATCGACGGTTCCCTAGTAACTATTAAATACATTTTCCATATTAGGGTGGTTTACTTTATCGAATGGTTGTTAATTATCTATGGAGAAAAAAAATCATCTAATCGTTAAATTTTCCTATTTATATGGTAAACGGAAAAATTTTAAAGGTAAACAGAATATAGATTAAAATACGGTATTTTTTACTTTATACTGAACCGATATTTATTACTACAAAATAAAATGCGAATTAGAGTCAGAATAAATGTGGGCTAAATTCTTGGCGGAAAGTTTTCAGTGCAAATACGGCGAAGTATTTTTATCTCTATTGTCTCAAATATTTAATATTAGCATTGTTTCGATCATATAAACTCTTTTTAGTATGAAAATATATCCAACTGCACTATTTACAACTTAACATATTGACCTTGCGCCAAATAAATGTGTAATTAGGGTAGTGAATTATATCTAGGTATGTTTTAATAAGCATGTTATTAACTATTTGTTTTATCTGGTACAGTTTTCTTGTGACTTTTGATGTCGGACCCAATGGCTGGAAAGGAAATTAGTAGTTGACGTGATGCCATAGATTGCGTTGACCATCGGGACTTGGCATCTATAATGACAAAAATATTTACTCGGGAAAAGGTGGAGCTATCCGATGAAACCTGTTGTTGCATTTTGAATACAGTATATTCCATCCCGGTTGAATCCGGTTCTATTTAAATCGATCGATAAATTCCAAATTTGAATTAATTACCCGTTAATTTTTAGATATATGCATAAATAATGCACCAACGTTAAAAACTTTTTAAATGTTTATTGTCATAGTGTATACGCTTAAAATAGAACCTAAATGACCCAAGCACTAACCTTCTTGGATAAAATGACCAAATATTTTATGTTGGAATGCGGGAAGTGACCAAATAAAATAAACGCTTAACACGTTCGTCAGGATACCTTTTTTTTAGCTTATTTAGTTGTGCGTCATTAAAATGTTTTGGATCTGTCATTTATGCGTTTATTAATATAAAAATTACAAAAAACACATAAAACACATACTATTGATAAATTAATAAAAAAAATTAAAAACTCCTTATCATAATAAAAACTTAACTACACAGAAAATAATGATCTTGATATAAAAAATATCAAAAACAATCTCCTTAAGAGTATTTTTATTATTTTCAATACTTGTCACATACAAGTAGAAACATTTGTTTGCCAGTTAACAAGAATAGTTAGTATGAAGTAGTAGAAACAGCAACTTTGTGCCATTGCAAAAATATTAAAAAGGTTACATGTCCAATCTGAGACAGTTTTTGCTGTGAGACAAATGACTTAAATCTAGGATGACTGGTCACGTTATTCTTGGGATGTGGGACCTTTTGACACTTTGGCAAATTTGGAAGGAAGAAAATACTCTTATTATAAACAATATTTGTTGTGGAAACTGGATGCCATAAATACTGATGAAAAGACTAAGATCTGGGCAGAAACTGTGTCAAATATTTCTGTAGTGATGACAATGGAGATGAGAAGGATGTATGCTATGATGACTGGGTGGAAGAAATGAAAACAATACATTTTTTCCTCCTCATATATGAGTGTATATGTATAATCAAACAATGATTTTGCTTTTGCCAAATAAAAAATAAATTTAAAGACGATTTAAATGCTTTAGTGATTTTTTTTTTATATTGGTTTTGATGTGAGCCAACTTTCTTTTGAAAAGTTCACCTCTCAAAACCAGCCATCATCTAAGGTATTCCTTTTTTTCTTCTTTGATAGCTAAAGTCATAAATTATTTCATAGCAGTTTTTCAAACACAGCGTGACATCAGTGTTGATCCTTTCCCAAAAGAATTTGTCAGAGTTTAATTTTATTACTGTAATTTAGAGAAACCACAAAATTCTTCTTTGAAATAATTATTATAATTTAATATTTATAGGTGGAATGAGAAAATCATTCCTTCCATTCTTTATAATTCAATCTCTTTCAAATGTACAATTAAGTTGTGTCCATATAAATGTGCAATTATTAGTAATATACAGCTGATATCAGATCATATTCCAAAAGAAAGTCACATATATCATGGATTATCATCAAGTTTTTGAATAGCCTAAACATTTAATTTTGTGTTGCGTAGGCACCAATCATGGCAAAAAATCTGAAAGCTGCTGTGAATGTGTTACTTTTAATTTTCAAACTTCAAATATTTCATAATTGCAGAACAAAAGGTAAGAAACCTGGATGTTGTAATAAGGTGGTTCTCAAACTTTTGAAATAAAAATTTGCTCTTGTCACACCATAAATCTGTTTGATATAAAATTATATTACTGAATAAAATCTGGAAATTTCTGATAAATTATACTGTACTAGTACATTTTATACATGTATAGTTTCTATATATATATTTTTTCCTATACATTATACAATATGAAACAGAATAAGAAAATGTCCTTCATATTTATTTTTGGCTTATGAAGTTTTTGAAAACGTCTAAATCCTTAATTGTTTTTGAATCTTTCTGCCATACTTGTCATTCTCTTGTGTCATACTATTGGTGGCATGCTGCACCATTTGGATCCACTGTTGTAATTAATTAATTGGCAAGAAGTGCTTCTAAAAAGCAGAACTGTCCTGCCAAATGTGGTTCAACTGGGCTCTATAATACTATAACAGTCTCTGGTCATCACTGCCAATACACTTGACAATTTTTGCATAAGCTGTGATTATTGCAGGTCTGTCATTTTTCTTTATCAAAAACAGTGTATGTGCTTAATTGGTGTAGATTTATATATTCTGTCATTTTGTTGCCACTCTGGAATCCAAAATCATTGTAATTTTTATCAGAATTATGATTTCTGTTTAATTACATATTGTTATTAAAAGTATTCATTAAATTAACAATAAAAAACTGATTATCAATAATTTTCCAGTAATAGCATAACTATCTATATACTTTACAATTTTGATTGGTTTGTTTATTTCTTGTGAATTAAATAAACAGGCTAAATGATAGAGATAGGAACATCATGAGTCACGTTTCTATATACAATTTTTGTTCCTCTATGACCTTTAAAATGACCTAAATTGGTCTACATTGCACTAACACATTGTATAACATTGAGACTAAACAAATGACTTTGCTACAATACTTAGGCTAAGCCATTGGTTTATTTCAAATTCTTACGCTAAGACTTGCCATTTGGCAAAAATCATGACTAATTTCAATTGGACAAATTTAAGATAACTATAATTAGTTATGTTAAATTTTTGAGGAAATCATTAAAATGTGCAGTGATACCTTGGATCACGAATGTCTCAGTTCATGAACAAATCGGTCTACGAACACTATTTGCGAACAAATTTTGCTTCGGTTCACAAACACACACGCAAGGAGTGCATGGAGTGCACGAGACTCGCGGTGCTCAAAATCCTGCACACAGCCTCGCCCCAGCAGCAATCCAGTTCGCCCAGCTCACATGGGTACAATAAAGTTCCAACAAGTGTTGATATTTTAGTTTTTTTCTGATTTATCCCCTTATTATGGCTCCCAAAAAAGTTAAAAGTATTAGTGAAGGTACAGTAAAGTTCCAACAAGTGTTAATATTTTAGTTTTTTTCTTTATTTAATTAAATTTATTCCCCTTAAGGCTCCCAAAAAAGTTAAAAGTGTTAGTGAAGGTGGTGTTAAACACGGCTCCCAAAAAAGTTAAAAGTGTTAGTGAAGGTGGTGTTAAACATGCCACTCCCAAAAAAGTTAAACATGCTTTCTTCTAATATTACTGTTATATTTTTTTAGTTTTTTTCTTTATTTAATTAAATTTATCCCTTATTATGGCGAAAAGTTAAAAGTGTTTAGCATGTTTAACACCACCTTCACTTTCTTCTAATATTACTGTTATATTTATTAGTGGTGGTGTTAAACATGCTTTCTTCTAATATTACTGTTATATTTATTTACACATAAAGCCATAACATGTTAAATTTTTTTTCTAGGATAAAAAAACGTCTCTGTATTATTTCCACACATAAAGCCATAACATGTTAAAATTTTCCTAGGAGTATTATTTCCACACATAAAGCTATAACATGTTAAAAATTTTTTCTACGACAAAAAACGTATTATTTGGATTTACAATAATTGCAATGGGAAAAATTGATTTGGATCACGAATAGGGTCAAGGAACGGATTGTATTCGTGAACCGAGGTATCACTGTATATTAATAAAGTTTATTTGCATAAAGGGACATATTAGATCTTTGAAACTAAATTAATATCTAATAAAAGTAAAAATCAATTTTTGATGCTTGCTGTTGCTAGTTAGTGTCATTTTTGATACATATTTATAGTGTATTTTTTATTTGATCTTAATATTCTTTTATTTGAATATATCAAATATTTGTATACTGTTTTTGTTAAAATCAAAAGTGTGCAGTTTAATTATTTTCTTGTATTATATTTCAAATTGTTCTATTTTGTTACTGATAAGTGACAAATATTAAAATATTAATAGGTATTTCTAACTCCACTTATTTATTTTACAGTCTAAGTTTAAATTTTTATTTCTTTCTATGTTTTTCTGAATTGATTAACAAAAATTTTAAAATTTCTTGAACTGTTCCATTTATTTAAAAAATAATTAAAAATTTTCTTTTAAAAAATTTTTTGTGTCTTGCAATTCTGTGGCATTTTAATTCATTATTTAGTAATTGGTATGAGTAAATTTTTCTGCTCAAAAATATTTTGTAGGAAAGCTTCTGTAGCACATATTTGTCATCCTACTATGTTTATTTGTTAATTATCATTAGCTAATATTTGGAATTTTTGAAATTGCCTTTTTGGCTTAGTATGCTGGACCTGTATAACTTTTTAATCCATTTGACCAGAAGGATATATAATAATACTCCCAATAATGTTAATTATGCAGCACTTATGACAATATTGCACTTAATTTGTAATTCATTGTTAGAAAAATATTCATCAAAGAATTGACATTCTGATCCCATTTGGTTCCTGTATCACGCTTTATAGAACAACAAAAGTCAAGAAATATTTTCATTTCTAATATTCATAATTAATTTTAATTATTAGAGTTTTAGTTTCTTACACATTAAATATGGTATACAATGTGTGTTCGGTATGACCCTTTATATAAAAAAGATATGTTTTTTTTTAAAACAGTTGATTAAACCAATTTAAAAACTTTTTTTAGCAGTTGTCAACATTTATAAATAATTTGGATAAGGAATAATCTCACTCACTGTTTTGTGTTATTTAGTTTTGCATTGTTTTACTTTCCACTATAGCAATATCTTGCATGATGATAAAATATTTTGTACTCTTTTAGTTGGTTTTATACTCAACTGTTAACTCTGGTGAATTGTATCTATGGCATTAAATTGTCCCGTCTGTGGTAAGGATGATAATGCCTATAACAATATCATTATTATATTGGTTCCACTTTCTGTAAATAAATAAAATTAGCAATGTAAAGAAAATATGCAGTTTATTATTGTAGCCTACAGTTTTAAGGTTATGATTCAGAATGTTCTAGTATTGTTGCCCTTTAATTAAAAAAAATTAAATTTTATAGTATGTAAGTTTAGTGGGAGGACACAGTTGAGTGAAGGAGATTAATAGTTTATTTTTATTTGTGTTTCAGACAAATTTTGCTGTGCTGTTGTCCAATTGTACACCGGTGATCGGATTAGACTAGGGAAAGAGATCCAGCACTCTGGAATGAATCCTCCTCCATGGTGGCGATTTGGTGACACCAGGATCCAATGAAAGACAACTTGTTGGATGGCCACCGGGGTAAGGTGGCTACTAATGTCACGTCTACTCCCACAGCAAGTGGCAAGACGGAGGTTGTAGGGGGACCTGGACCAACCAATTTTGATGACGATTACAACGAATGGGAATTAGGTATTGGCGATCTCATCATTGATCTGGATGCTGATATAGAAAAGAATAACGACAAATATCACGGAATTGGTGACGGGAGTGTAACTTTCGGGTTGCTGACCACCAGTTGTGACTTAACAAGTACGACATCTAGTATGTCGAATACCAAACAGTCCCGTATGACTGGGAACAGTAATAGTAGTAGTAGTAGTAGCAGTAGCAGCAGCAGCAGCGGCGGCAGCAGCAGCAGCAGCAGTAGTAATAGTAGTAGTAGTGGTAGTAACAGTTCAAGTAGTAGCAGTGGCACTAGTGGTACTGGTAACGGTGCAACAGTGGAACATCAAGCCACAGTAGACAAAGGACTCAAAATGAAAATCAAACGAAAAAATGTAGGCAGCAAATTTTCAGAAGCCAAGCATGAGATTGTGCAGTCTGACACTAAAGTGGCTCATCAGCCAGCCACAGAAACCAGTGGAGGAACTGCCAACTGCACTCAAGTACCTCAACCAGCAGAGTCCAAGTCCAAACACTCCTCCAGCAAAGGAAGGAGTGCCAGTCATCGCGAAAAAAAAGAAAAGAATAAGGATAAAAACAATAGCAAGACTGCAACTGATGTCAATGGTGTAGTGAACAATACTCATGGTGTTGTGTCCACATCTATAAAGTTAACAGGTTCCAATGGGAATAATGCCACTGCTGTTTCGGGTCCGACGTCACACACGGCGTCCACCCCTGGCACAGTGACATCTGCAACTGCTAGTGATGGTGTGGTGTCAACTGGCAATTGTTTGCCTTCCATCATGCCCAGCTTGACAGTGAAGCTTGAGACCAAATACTCGTCATTGCCTGCAAACAGCACAGTCTTACTCAAGCCTGAAGATCTGCCCAAGAGCCCGCCACCCAAACGTGTTCGGGTAGACAAAGCAGACCCGGTAAGTCTCACTCGCTCCTTTATTTATTTACTCTTAAGTCCATCTCCATTTTACTGACAAGTTTTGGTGCCTTTTCCTGGTTTACCTCCTGGTTCAGGGTAATGATTGATAAGGTGCTGGAATAGAAAATGAGGTGTGATCATCTGTTAGAAGCCTGTAATTAGATGGCTGATAGACTAGTTTTACACCCAAGTAAAACTGGAAGGTATACAGAAATAATTAGGATATATTAGAAATAAATGTAAGTGCAGTGTATGGTTTAATGATATCTGACGTTACATACACAATTCTATTATACAAGCTGCCTATAATTATTTAATATTCTCAGTTATAAATGCTATAGATCTATATCTAGAATTCATAAATTAACAAATGCATTTCAAAAACAAATTTAACCAATAAGCAGGAGATAATTAGTTTCAATAACTGAATTGATATTTAAAATATTATGATCATGTAAAGAAATATTTGAAAGATCCATAAATCATTCTGCATTAATGTTCCATTCTGCATTTTATAAATTTCAACTTGATATATAGATTAAATTTTGAAAGTTCAAGATGAACTAAACTAGAAAGATTGAGAGCCACTGAAAGTATTTATTGTACTGCCAGTTTTTCTGTATTCACATATGATCTGTTCATGGTAGGAAACACCAAATCACTTTTTTACTACTTTTGTAATTTGAATCATCCACATTTATTCACTTAATTGGAATTAGTAATGGAATATAGAAAGTGAAATACATCACCCAACTTGCATATACTGCTTTCTTTTTGTCTGCTTAATTCTGTAATTTGTTAACTTTTTATGAATTTTAGTCAATATCCATATTTATTATATCTGGTTGCATCATAACTATCTATAAACTGTAAAAAACTATCAATAAGCATTTAATTTATTGATATTTTTAATCAAACAATATAGATAAGAAATAAATGATGATAAGAAATTTTTACTAAACATTATTTTATTATTTTACCTCATTTATCTTACTGATCATGATTGTTTTATCTGTTAATGTAGTCATAGTCATAAGTTACTGGTATGTAGTTAATTATTATGTTGTATATAGGACCACTTAAAAAATTTCTGCTCATTTTTATTAATTATTTATTATTTTATTAAATGATTTTTATTGAATTAATTTTTAACTGATATTAAATTATGCCAAACTATAACATCTAGAGACCAGGTGTAACTTATTTAACTTATGTAAACTGATATTTGTGTTTTAAAAATATGACAACAGCGTTAGCGGTAGAGGCGTATGGAAGTAATATTGAGATAGAATGGGATAATGCTAAAATCATAGAACAGGTAGATAGGAAAGAGCATAAATACCTAATAGAGACATTGGAAATAGTGAAAAGACAAAAGGATGAGAAGTTAGTAAACAAAAAAATAACAGACATACCAAAACCATGGGAATACGCCATGAAGATATGAATCTGAATTATAGAATATTGTATACATCGCTTTTATTGCTTAAACTATCAACGTTCGTGGCCAAATGCTTGCCTCATATTATTATCCATTTCGGAAATTAATGAAATTTTACATTTCGCTTTTATTGCTTAAACTATCAACGTTTGTGGCCAAATGCTTGCCTCATATTATTATCCATTTCGGAAATTAATGAAATTTTACATTTATAAAGCAATTTTATTATTTATACTGTATAAGGGAAAGTAACTTCGACTTTAATGAGCAAAGCAGTGCACTTATTAATCAGTATGAATACAATATTCTTGGACTTGTGGCATTAATGTCGTTATCTTGAGTTTATCATCTTGTAAGAGGGATAATAAGATGATTATTTTCTATATTTATTAGAATCCTTCCATTTTATATAATATATTTAATTAGGTGTTCTCAAAAACACGCCATCCGATCCTATACTTAACCTTGTTAATTTAAATGGTGTATGAATTGTTCAAAGTCATCTATTGCTTTATTAGGTGGACAGTTGTTATGAGAACAGAGTTAAGTCCAAACTTCAAGGCTTCGCATAGGAAGTTTTGAATATCATCGTTATGTTGATACAGTATCAACAAACATCGTAAATGTCTGCTAGCTTTGCATAGGCTATATATCGAATAACCACCGTAGCTTTTTAATACAGTTCTGTGCATTTTCTTTTTATAATATTAGGCGAATTTAGCTGGAAAAACTTTAGTACGATCTATTATACTTAAATGTCTGCTAGCTTTGCATAGGCTGTATATCGAATAACCACCGTAGCTTTTTAATACAGTTCTGTGAATTTTCTTTTTATAATATTAGGCGAATTTAGCTGGAAAAACTTTAGTACGATCTATTATACAGTGGTAGCTTGGTATACGTCCGCTTCGGAATAAGTCCAACTTGGTATACGTCATGTTTGGATGCGAAAAATTTTGCTTGGTATACGACTTTTGTTTGGAATACGATCGATTCGCGTGCTAGAACTTGTATAAGTCTGTTGTATGTTCTCTTAAAAAACGCATTCTTTATATAAAAATTATAACAAGTCGTAATAGCATTGTCTGTAATGAACAGACAATGTCGTATTTCCGAAACATCCTGAGGAGAAGGCAGGAGAGTTCTTTGGACAGATTAATAGTAAAAGTCAAACCTCGTTAGCCTCAACAAGGTGTAAATAGGGAAAAAAGACAAAAAATAGAAAGAGGAAAAAATACCAGAATTTCAGATTCTTAAAGTTTTATTGAAAGCGGATTCTCTTTCCAAACAATAACATCTCCTCCTCCTACCTTTTTAGTAAAAGTCAAACCTCGTTAGCCTCAACAAGGTGTAAATAGGGAAAAAAGACAAAAAATAGAAAGAGAAAAAATACCAGAATTTCAGATTCCTAAAGTTTTATTGAAAGCGGATTCTCTTTCCAAACAATAACATCTCCTCCTCCTACCTTTTCAACACCATCTTAGTGGGCACTGGACTCTTCTCAGCAAGGTACTGAGGTTATACTTTAATTTATTTTATCTACTGTAATTGCTTTTGTATTTATGTATTTTAGTATTAAGCATGTGTTTAAATTATTTTAGTACAATCCCATCAATGCCAATAATAATATAATCGTTTGCCAATAACAATGGGAAAGGATTAATCATTTTTCCTTTATTTCTTATGGGAAAAATTCGTTTGGTATAAGTCTTGTTTGGTATAAGTCCAAGGATCTGGAACGGATTAAGGACGTATAACGAGGTACACGAGGCATTTTAAATATCGTGATGTTGTCTTTAGAGCATATTTCGTTTCGTGTCTGTACATATACCTTTTTTCAGCACAAGAATCTTGTTGGAATACCTTCTGCTAATATCTAACATCAATCGTTTATAGTCTGAAGACAGCATTATTGATATAATCCATAATAAGGAAAATAAAATTATTTGGACATACTGATAAAAACGAATTTTATAGAACTTTTGAGGAATATATACCTAATAAAGAATTATTTGCTCTAATATAAAATATTGTTTTGCTGTATTTATCAATATTTTATGCTAGAGAAAATAATTCTTTGATCAAACTATATTACGATAAATTTCATCCTAACAATTGAAAGAATTCACATTATAGAAATGAGAAAATAAAAATAAAAAATACAGGAAGAAAATATTATATCACTAATCCTATTATTTATTTATATTAGTTTTAAATAAATATTGTATAATATTGAAAATTACAATAGTTAAAAATCATTAAATTTTTGATTAAAATTAAAGCTGCTGGTATCTTGCCAAATTTGTATATTATCATCATCATAATCCTTTAACTTCCTTTAGAATATTGTTTCTAAATGTTTTCAGTTATTCCTGAAATATATAAGTAATATATAATTATACAGTATATTTGTAGCTATTAAATAAGTTATTTCTGAATAATTAATTTGTAAACTTTAAGGCAAATGATATAATAGTTCAATACTGAAGTAAGCCAAAGTCCAGAAATTTTTTTAATATTACTTTTTCTCAGAAAAAAATAAATTACATAAAAAATCATAATTGTCAACTATTAATTTATTTATTCGCGAATGACTATACAAATTTATGCATTTAGGCATTGTTTTGTAACAAAATGGCTATATTTCTAAATCACTTTGTAACAAAACGTCCAACATAAAGATATCTCGAAAATCAAACATCTCTGAGCATTCTAATTTAGAAAAAATATTTTTTATTATCTATTTTACATTTGATTATTAATTTTTCGAATATTATGCTGCCTGATTATAAGATGGCATCGTTTCGAAACATTAAAACGCTGATATTTTGGAAACTATTCACTTGACACGCCAATAACATTACAATCAAGGTTAGGTTAGTTATAGTAAGCCGCCATATCCTCATGGGATATTCTGTATATGGCAGCGGCCACTTAGCCCATCACAGGCTGGCCAGCACCTATGATGGGGTCAACTGGATGGTTGTAGAATGGGATTCAACGGGCCAGCCCATCACGGGCTGGCCAGCACCTATGATGGGGTCAACTGGATGGTTGTAGAATGGGATTCAACGGGCCGGGCCTGGACCCGTCCTGAAAAACTGGAGGTGTGGGATCCGGATTTGAACCCGGATCCTCCAGGGTGGTAAGCTAAAGCTTTACCACGCGGCCATCCGACCGACTATTACAGTCAACAGCTGAAAGGATCTTATATGTGCTTCACAACAGTTTTCTTGTGTTAGTACTTTTGTTCTAACATAAGACAACCGTTGCTCTACAATCTTTTTTTCTAGAGATATTTTTTAAAAATATATCTAGAACAAAAGATTGCAGAGCATTCAAATTTTGGATAACTGTTTCTTTTTTCAGTCAACAACTGAAAGGATTTTATATGTGCTTCACAACAGTTTTCTTGTGTTGGTACTTTTGTTCTAACATAAGACAACCGTTGCTCTACAATCTTTTGTTCTAGAGATATTTTTTTAAAATATATCTAGAACAAAAGATTGCAGAGCATTCAAATTTTGGATAACTATTTCTTTTTATCTAAGAATTAGTGCTTCAAAAAACTTTGCTTATATTTTTACTTTTGCAATACCCATCTTTGAAACAAATTTAGTAAAAAACTAATCAAAATTCATTACTCACTTTCGCCAAAGGCCGCGTGGTAAAGCTGTAGCTTATCATTCTGGAGAATCCGGGTTCAAATCGGATCCCATACCTCCAGGTTTTTAGGAGGGATTCAGGCCTGGCCCATTGAACCCCATCCTTCAACCATCCGGTTGACCCCATCATGAGTGTTGGGCCACCTGTGATATGCTCTATAGTGCATACCGCCAGGTACAGTATATTCTCTCTGTATTACAGTAAATTCCTCGTTCCAGGGTGAATATACCAGGTACAGTATATTCCTCTTTAATCAAACTAACCAACCAACCAACTTATTATTATTATTTTATAGCTGCTATGAATAAATTCTGCAAATTATCAATAAGTGGAGTTTTTATATATTATTTCAATTAAAGAAATAATGAAAAAGATATCAGGAAAACTAAACCGATCTTTATAGATTAGGACATTTAAAAATAATCCTCATTCCAAAGTAAAATTTGTTGTTATTTTGAGAATATACACAAGTTGCTATTTCTAGAACCAAGGAAGAATTGCATAAATATACACATTAAGTAGCACGCCAAAAATGTAAAAAAAAAAATATATGAATTATTTTTTTTCGGATGTATTTATCCCTTTTTTTAAAAAATTGTAAAATTATTTTTGATAGTCAAAATTACCCGAACTAACATATTCAAGACGTTATCAATTGAGATCAGGAGTAAATGATTCCTGATCAGGTTAGAGATTCCGGAAGTAGATATGAACGGAATAATTATTATTTTAATTATAATTTATATATAATATTTCTCTTTTTTCATTTATTAATCAAACAAATTTAGTATTTTTACTAACAAAACACTCTTACAAACTATTTTTAACAAGCTTAAAACTGTTTTCAAAAATAGAAATTAACATAATTCAGTTATACAGTAGTTTAATTAGTGAGATATTTTCATAAATATAGTGTTAAATGAATATAATAATTTCATTTTTGTATAATTGAAAGCATGATTTAGCATTCTTTTATATAGAATTTTGCTAACAATTTTTTTTATTATAATAAAAATTTTTACGATACGATCGGATGTTTATTAAATTAATAAATTTAATTACTTACACCATATATGTTCTTAACCAAATTTTATTTTCTTAAAAAAATAGACTTTTTCCAATTTTAATTCTATTTATTTTCAAATATTAAACGAAATTTTTATATTACAAAATATGAAAATATGTACAGTATTATAAACATAAGCAGTAAATAATTTTCTTTCTGTTCAGTGCTTATATAAAATTTATTAAGATTATGTTTTGTTTTCATATGAAATATAAAAAGGATTTTCTCATAGAAGTAATTTATACGATGACATGATGACGTAATAACATATAGAATGATA
This sequence comes from Olivierus martensii, assembly GCA_000484575.1. Classification (NCBI taxonomy): domain Eukaryota; kingdom Metazoa; phylum Arthropoda; class Arachnida; order Scorpiones; family Buthidae; genus Olivierus; species Olivierus martensii. The sequence continues at coordinate 38,686 of AYEL01088586.1, forward strand.
TAAAATTAGATAATTAATTATATGATAACTCATCCAACCTTAATGGAGTTATGAATCCCATAATGGAAAATCAAATCACTGTATTTGTATCTGATTTATTTATTTACATGTATTTCGCAAGAATTAACTAAGTATAAATTCTTTATTACAATAATAAGGACAACAAATGGGGAAAAAATGAAAATTTATAACAAAAGTAATATGATAAAATAATATAATTTGTTTTAAATATATTTGAAGAACTTTTTTGATTTTAATTAAAGAATTGTAGATTTTTAACTAAATTAAAATACAATGGTACCTCTGTATAAGTTCTTAATCCGTTCCAGATCCTTGGACGTATACCAAACGAATTTTTCCTATAAGAAATAAAGGGAAAATGATTAATGCTTTCCAATGTTTTTCATTTATTATTAATTTAAAATAATATTTTAAAATATTGATGAACATTATAAATAATCTCTCTTCCTTTATAATGAATTGATTTTCTATATTGTAAGCTTGAATTATTCTCCATCTTAAACTAAAATAATCCAGACTAACAAAAGAAATTTTACTGTAGTCCTTCTGTCACTGACAATATTATTTGATACAATACTTATTGATTGAAAATGAAGGGAAAATTCTAAATATACAAACTGTAATTGAATTTGTATACAGTCAGTCCTTGTTTAACATTACCTCAATAAACATTGTTTTATCATTATGTGACAAGCAAAACTAAATTAATTAATTAAAAAATTAAAACCTTTAAGACAATGAAGTAGAATAAAGTCCTGTTTTCTTATGCTTCCTTACATAACAGAAAGCATAGGACCAAAAGAAGATGAAAATATAGTAATTATAGAAAACAGATAACTATATTTTAGTTTGAGTCATAACTCAATGGCATAATATTGTCTATGAACATTTTATTATACTATATTGCACATAAAACAGTTGCCTGAATTGGTCCATGGAAAGGATTTAATTTTCAATCAAAAGACCCAGTCATCTGAATAACCACAATGTAAGCATGCTGTGATACCACTTTGGAGAATCTGGGTGTCATATATTCAATTTTTTTTTGAAGAGGATCCAGGCCCAACTAGTTGAACACCATCCTCTGATAGTTGATATTACCAACAGTGTGGGTAGTCTGTGATGGGTATTGGAATGTGCCATTTAGTGCTGTTAAATGGAAAATAGCATAAAGTCCTTCAAGAAAAACCAGAAGATCCAAGATCAAGTTAGAATCCACTCCATATAAAATTCGTAAGGTTCGATTCAGCTCATTCATCCTTGTTCTTTACAGTCCAGCAGATTTCTTTGGTACAAATGACCTGTGGTATAGCCTAGAGTTGCACTGCTATTTATTAATTAAAAAATGGTTAAGAAATAGCATTAAAAAATTAATCATGAGCATAAAACCTGTGAATACTAAACTATCTTTTATTAGAATATAATTTTCTCTATCTATAAGGCATGACATAAGATTGTTATGTAATAGTTTATCAGTTAAAGTTACATTAAATCATGCTTTTATTTTATTCCATTTAGAGTTATCAGATGTATATATTGTCTTTTTAGGTTACTTATGTGCTCAAAATTCTACTCTTTTGTTCTCTTTTTGTTCTTAAACTGCAAATACTATTTTACAAATGATCAATATAGAAAATAAATGATAACATTTCTTCTAATAAATACCCCATGGATAGATAAATGAGAGTAATTTGGGTCATCTGAATATGTGAGAATTTGATTAATTGTTCAATTTAATTTTAAAGAATTATTTTTTGATTACTTTTATCAATAATGTGTGATAAATAGTCTATAGGCAATGATATATTATTAAGTACAAATCATTACAATAACATTTTTATTAGTTTCATGATAAATTATCATTGCAATATATATGCAGTATTACAGTTATAAAGATTTCTTTAATAAATTATTTAAACTTAATTATAATTAATAGTTATTTTTGAAATTGGAACAAGAGAAAACTATTTTTTTACTTATAGTAACAATGTAGACTTCCTGCATGTGTGGATTCAACATGACAGTTGTATTGAGTGCAATATTTCAATAAGCCAAGTTCTAACTTCACTCACCATTATTATATCAGATAGTTCTCAGTTTACGAGTTCTCAAGTTTACAAGTTTTTTTTTCCAAAGTATTAACAATAATTGAAAATATGAGTCTTAATTTCAATAAATTAATCCTAAACATTTATAAAAAGTATTTCATCCCACACACACAACTACACAATACAGAGATATATATTGGATATGTAGCAAAAATTCTATTGTTTATTATGAACTTGGAACAATCAAACAGGTGCCAAAAAGTGGAGTATGCATACCCTTTTGTTTTACTGGCATATTATGCAAATGTCACATTCCTAGTTTCTGTCTAAGAAAGTATTAATAATTCAGTTATATAAAACTCATCTACTTATCTGTTAATAATAATGAAAAATAAAAATTCTTTAACATTTATAAAACATACTTTATTATGATAATTTGCTTGATTTTAAAGGTTATATTTTCATTTCTTTAGATAAATACAGTAAAACCTCAATTTTACAGACCTCGATTTTATGGACTTCAGATTTTACGGACACCATCCCAAAAAATAAAATAAATAATATTAATACAATATTTGCATAAACTGTCTATAGTATAGCTACATCCAGCATTTCTTATCTGCACTGATGCATGTAAAATAAAGCACTCATTTATTGCATAATGCGTCATTTTTATTTTAACAACTTACCTAAATTTAATATACATGTATGTAGGTAATTTAATT